>PVKU01001424.1:0-203471 GCA_004027475.1 Anoura caudifer
AAAAAAAAAAGTCAATGTTTAAACACAGTGATTCTGCCAGTTCTTGCTCACTGTGTGATTAAAAGGGAGGGAGAAGGCCAGGGCAGGGGCAGAGTCCCGTACTTCTGGCACCATTCTATGACTCCTAGCAGTTCCAGGTCAGTTTGTAATTTCTTACCAACTAACCCTAAGGAGGATTTTTATTTCAGGCATACATGCTTTGTAACCTATCCTTTTTGTTTTTTAATCTTCTCTACTTTTTTCTCTCCAAGTATGACCACCTCCACTTGCTTTGCTTTTCTTTACAAAAGCCAATCCCAACTTTTGGTTCCTAGGATGATTAACACTCGTTGTAGGGAAATATACACTTTCTCAACTCTAAGGCCAAGACCTAATTTTGCCAAAGTTTGGTGAAGGACTAGAAAACTTTGAAGAAAGAAGTCTAACACAGTGCACCCTTTCAGTGGCTTTAGGTTCATTCTTTACTTCGCTCTCTTATTCACACTGACCATTGGATTATATTGATCATACTGTTTTCTTCTCTCCAGTTTTACTCTAGCCACCTTATTTGGACATTCATCAGCCATTCAAAAGTCTCCCTCTTCTTAAATTCACCCCTTTCAATTCCTTCTCTATGCAGTGATCTTTTGATCTCATCATTCTTGAATCTTCTCATTAATCTTAGAATACATCCAAAATAACTAACAAGGATTCTAGCCCCTGTGTAATCTGAGCTAGTTGCTGCTTAATTTCTAGCCTCACCTCTTGCTTGCTTTTTCCTCAAAATCTATGACCAGTATTTTTTTCTAATTTTGTTTTTCAATTAAAGTTTACATTCAATATTATTTTGTATTACTTTGGGTGTACAGCATAGTGGTTAAACAATCATATACTTTACAAAGTGTACCCTCTGATATTTTCAGTACCCACTTGGCACCGTATGTTGTTATTACAATATTATTGACTATATTCTCTAAGCTGTATTTCACATCCCGTTGACCAGTTCCTATCTTACCAATTTGTACCTTAATCCCTTCACTTTTATACCCAGAAGTAATGAGAGAGAATAACCTCCCCTCCCCTCTGGCAACCATCACTCTGTTCTCTATATCTATTAGACTGTTTCAATTTTGTTTGTTGGTTTGTCCATTTTGTTCTTTAGTTTCCATTTATAAGTGAGATCATATGGTATTTTTCTGTCTCTGGCTGGCTGACTTACTTCACTTAGCATAATACACTCTCAGTCAATCCACATTTTTACAAAAGACAAGATTTTGTTCTTTTTTATGGACAAGTATGACCTTTACCCAGAACACCCTTCTGCGGCCCCAGGCCTTCTCACAAGCCAGTTCGTTAAGGAGAACCCTTTTCTTCTTCTTGTGACTTTCCATAGTTGGCTGACTCACACTCAAATTTCATGCTTGTCCTAACCTTCTGGATGAAGTCATTCCATCTCCTTTCCTTTCCTAGTTTCTTCCCATGTCTTTCTGAATTAGGGCCCTTTTTTATTTCTCCTTCAGTGCCTTCTATATTTCCCACCCTAATATCATACTATGCTGTATAAATTTACTTGCTATTCTCAATTAGTTGGTAGACTCCAAAGTTCTGTTTATTTTTTACCAAACAGTCCAACATGGTACCCTCTCTCATTACTTCTTTGCTGAGCTAAAGTAAACTACTTATGATACTACTAAATTTATTCACACCTTTCCTGATACATTCCTTATTTTATCCTAAACTCTTTTTAAATCTCAAGATTTTACTTCTTAGTCCTTGATCCTAGGGCTTACATTCTCTTTTTACCTTTTTTGGTTTCAACAGCTTCCTGAGAACAAATGTATAAATAAATATTTCAAGATATTGCTGGTCTTCAAATGTCTTTATTTCCACACAAAAATCAATATTATAAATATTATATTTTGTTATTAAATATAATATTATATTTATTATTAAATTATATTATCAATATTTTCTTACATTATAAATTAATATTATTAATATTTTGCCTAGGTATAGAAATTACTTTGGAAATCATTACCTCTCAGAAATATGTAGATATGGCTTCTTTCTTAAACCCCAAATTATTTAGTTAAACACATTAGTGGATTTTTTTAAAGAGTAAAACCTGGACCATTTATTTTTTATTTTTTTCCAGAAGTTTAGATATTTTATTGTTGTTCTATTACAGTTGTCCCAATTCACATTAGTGTTTTAACTAGAGCAAACTCAGCTCTTACATATGGAACAAAAAAATCTTTGAGTTTGATATATCTCAAATTACAAAACTAACAGTTCAAATTATGGAGACTTGCTAAACAGCAACAACCAAAATATGATTCTTACATTACCTGGAATTAGAAGAAAGTGAAATTGACTCATGAAATTTACTTTTCTAATTCTAACAAACTTTTAATTTCAATAGTAATTATGCTTTGTAATTTGAATATAATTTCCAAGGTCTTTAGGTCACTTAAAATCTTGGGCTAACATTATTGTTTTATTGGATTGGCAAAAAAATCCATTTAGGTTTTTTTTTTTAATTAAAGACATATTTTTTGTTGTTTTATTTTTTAAATTGTTTTATTGTTGTCAATTACAGTTGTCTGCATTTACCCCTCACCACTGCCCCCCCACCCCAGCCATCCCCACCTCCCTCCCCTGCTTCCACCCTGCCCCTTGGTTTTGTCCATGTGTCCTTTAGAGTTGTTCCTGAAAACCTTTCTCCCCTTCCCCCCATTATCCCCTCCTACCTCCTCTCTGGTTACTGTCCATTTGTTCTTAATTTCAATGTCTCTGGTTATATTTTGCTTCCTTGTTTGTTTTGTCAATTAAGTTCCAGTTAAAGGTGAGATCATATGGTATTTGCCTTTTATTGTCTGCCTTATTTTACCTAGCATAATGCTTCCAGTTCCATCCATATTGTCGCAAAGGCTAGGAGCTCCTTCTATCTTTCTGCTGCATAGTATTCCATTGTGTAAATGTAACAGTTTTTTGATCTAGTCATTTACTCGGCTCTTAGGTTGCTTTCAGCACTTGGCTATTGTAAATTGTGCTGCTATGAACACTGGGGTAATAGGTCCTTTTGGATTGGTGTTTCAGGGTTCTCAGGATATAGTCCCAGCAGTGGAATTGCCAGATCAAAAGGCGTTTCCATTTTTTGTTTTCTGAGAAAATTCCATACTGTTTTCCACAGTGGGTGCAACAGTCTGCATTCCCACCAACAGTACACTAGGGTTCCCTTTTCTCCACATCCTCTGCAATCCTTGTTGTTTGTTGATTTGTTTATGATGGCCATTCTGACTGTTGTGGAGTGGTATCTCATTGTGGTTTTAATTTGTATCTCTCTAATGGCTAGCGATGCTGAGCATCTTTTCCTGTGTCTCTGGGCCCTCTTTATATCCTCCTTGAAGAAGTGTCTGTTCAAGTCTTTTGCCCATTTTTTAATTGGGTTGCTTATCTTCCTGGAGTGGAGTAATGTGAGTTCTTTATATATTTTAGAGATCAAACCCTTGTTTGAGGTACCATTGGCAAACATGTTTTTCCATACAGTTGGTTCTCTTATCATTTTGATGCTGTTTTCTTTAGCCATGCAGAAGCTTTTTAATTTG
This sequence comes from Anoura caudifer, assembly GCA_004027475.1. Taxonomy (NCBI): domain Eukaryota; kingdom Metazoa; phylum Chordata; class Mammalia; order Chiroptera; family Phyllostomidae; genus Anoura; species Anoura caudifer. Next base: position 3,588 of record PVKU01001424.1, read on the forward strand.
ATGAGGTCCCATTTGTTTATTCTTTCCCTTATTCCCCTTGCTCTAGGGGACATACCAGTGAAAATATTGCAGTGTGGAATGTCTGAGATTTTGCACTAGATTTTTAGCACTAGTTTTCCTCTAGTGCTATTATGCTGCCACAACTTATATTTAAGTCTTTTATCCACCTTGAATTTATTTAGGTAGGGTGTAAGTAGTGATTGAGTTTTATTTTTTTGCATGTAGCTGTCCAGATTTCCCAACACCATTTGTTGAAGAGGCTATTTTTCCTCCATTTTATGCTTCTTCCCCCTTTGTTGAATATTAATTGACCATAGAGACTTGGGTTTATTTCTGGGCTCTCTATTCTGTTCCACTGGTCTATGTGTCTGTTCTTATGCCAGTACCAGGCTGCTTTGATTACAGTGGCCTTGCAATACAGTTTGATATCAGGTATCGTGATTCCCCCTGCTTTGTTCTTCTTTCTCAAAATTGCTGAAGCTATTCTGGGTTGTTTATGGTTCCATTAAATTTTTGAAATGTTTGTTCTATGTCTGTTGAATATGTCATTGGTACTTTAATAGGGATTGCATTGAATTTATAAATTGCTTTGGGTAGTATGGACATTTTGATGATGTTAATTCTTCCAATCCATGAGAATGGTACATGCTTCCATTTGTGTCTTCCTTAATTTCTTTCTTCAGTGTTGTGCAGTTGTCTGAGTACAGGTGTTTTACATCCTTGGTTAGGTTTATTCCTAGGTACTTTATTTTTCTTGTTGCTATATCAAATGGGATTTTTTTTCTGATTTTGTTTCTGATATTTCATTGTTGGTGTACAAAAATGCCTTTGATTTCTGAATATTGACTTTGTGTCCTGCTGTTTTGCCAAATGTACTTACTAGGTTGAGTAATTTTTTTTGGTGGAATCTATAGGATTTTCTACGTACACTAACATGTCATCTGCAAACAATGACAGTTTTGTTTCCTCTTTTCCAATTTGAATGCCTTTTATTTCTTTTTCTTTTCTAATTGCTGTGGCTAGGACTTCCAATACTGTGTTGAATAGAAGTGGTGAAAGTGGACATCCTTGTCTTGTTCCTGATCTTATTGGGAAAGCTCTAAGTTTTTGCCCATTGAATATGATGTTGGCTGTAGGTTTCCCGTATATGGCCTTTATTATGTTGAGGAATGCTCCCTCTATTCCCACTTTGCTGAGTGTTTTGATCATAAATGGATGCTGTACCTTATCAAATGCTTTTTCTGCATCTCTTGATATGATCATGTGATTTTTGTTTTTGCTTTTGTTTATGTGATATATTACATTTCCTGATTTGCAAATATTGTACTATCCTTGCATCCCTGGGAGGAATCCCACTTGGTCATGGTGTATGATCTTTTTAACGGATTGCTAGATGCTGTTTGCCAATATTTTGTTGAGGATTTTAGCATCTATGTTCATCAGCAGTATTTGCCTAAAGTTTTCTTTCTTTGTTATGTCTTTATCTGGTTTTGGGATTAGGATGATGCTGGTTTCATAAAAAGAGTTTGAGAGTCTTCCATCTTCTTCAATTTTTTGGAATAGTCTGTAAAGGATAGGGGTTAGCTCATTCTTAAAAGCTTTGTAAAATTCTCCTGTGAAACAGTCGAATCCAGGGCTTTTGTGTGTTGGGAGTATTTTGATTACTGCTTCAATTTCCCTAGCTGTTAATGGTCTATTCAGGCTTTCTGCTTTTTCTTCATTGAGTTTTGGAAGATTATATTTTTCTACAAATTTGTCCATTTTACCTAGGTTTCCAAATTTCTTGGCATATAGTTGTTCATAGTAATTTCTTACAAACCTTTGTATATCTGTGATATCAGTTGTAATATCTTCTCTTTCATTTCTGATTGTGTTTATTTGGGTCCTCTCTTTTTTTCTTGATGAGTCTGCTTAAAGGCTTGTCAATTTTGCTTATCTTTTCAAAGAACCAGCTCCTGGATTTACTGATCGTTAGAATTGGGCGTTTAGTCTCTATGTCATTTAATCCTGCTCTGATCTTGGTTATTTCCTTCCTTCTACTTGCTCTGGGCTGTCTTTGTTGTTGTTCCTTGAGTTCTTGTAGGTGTAGGGTTAGGTTGTTTATGTGAAATGTTTCTATCTTTTTTAGGTAGGCCCGTATTGCTATGTACTTCCCTATCAGGACTGTCTTTGTAAAGACACATTTTTATTTTCACCAATAACTTTATTGATTTGAGTATGATTATTTATTGATTCTTTTATTGATTTTGAGTATTGATTAATATTTTGAGTATGTCTGCACTCTCCTACTATTGGCTTCTGGTGAGTAGAGGCCAGACATCTTCCACTGAGTAAGACAGCCCCACTGAGTAAGACAGCAAAGAATTATTTGGCTAAAATGTTAACAGTACCAAGAAGCTTTGCAAACCACTTTTGACATGTTTGATCAGTCACAGCACCTTCTCCATATACTGTACAAATAATTTTTTTGCATTTCAGTTGTGTTTTTACCTTTCTTGAAATAATAAAGCATAACACCAAAAATGTTGCATATTTTCTTCCATCTTCAATACAGCTGCACAGAAATTTACCAATTTTGATTAAGTTTTTTAAAATGCATGCCCATATAAGAGCTGTCACAATACAATCTAACAAAATTGTACTGAATGAAGTTAGACACCTAAGCACTACTAGAGCCATCATATAGAAAAAAACTAAACAAACTTTTAGGCAACCCAATAAAAAGTTGACACATATCTAATTTTACTTTGTGTATGCATGTGCCTGTTCAGTTCTGGGTTTAAACAAATGTATGGATTTGTATAACTACTGCCACAATCAGGACACAGAACAATAACATTATTCCAAAAATCTCCTTTATACCACATCTATGTAGTCAAATGCTCCCCAGTCCCTAGCCCCCGGCAAACACTAAAACACTAAATACTTTTCTGTCCCTATACTCTCAGCTTTTCCAGAATGTTGTATAAATGGAGTCATACAATATGTTTGTAACTGACTTCTTTCATGCACTATAATGCCTTTAAAATTCATTCATGTTCTTGCTATCAAGAGTTTATACATTTTTATTGCTCATTGGTATTCCACTCTAAGAAAATACTAGCATTTATTTTTCCATTCATCTATTGGTAGTCATTTGGGTTGCTTCCCGATTTAGGTAATTATGAGTAGATCTGCTATAAACATTTATACATGTTTTTTGTGTGAACATAAATTTTTATTTCTCTAAGGTGAAACCTAGGAGTGGGGGTACTGAGACATGTGGTAAGTCCCAGTAAGTCCTAACTTAATAAGGAAATTTTAAACTCTACTTCAGATAAGTTGTATCATTTTGCATTCTCCTCACAGTGTGAGATGGTTCCACTGGCTCTATATCTTCATCAGTACTTGGTATTGTCAGATTTCATTCATTTATTTATTCATTCATTCATTCACTTTAATCTTCATCCAAGGATATGTTTATTGATTTTAGAGAGAAAGGACGGGAGAGGGAAGATAAAGAGAGAGAGAGAGAGAGAGAGATGTGAGAGAGAAACATTGGTGTATTACCTCCTGTAAGCTCCCCAAATGTGGATTGAATCCACAACCCAAATATATGCCCTGACAGGGAATTAAACCTGCAGCCTTTGGTGTATGAGACGATGCTCCAACCAACCAAGCCACCCAGTCAGGGAGGTATTGTCAGTTTTTAATTTTAGCTATTTTAATAGATGTTCAGTGGTATCTAAATGTGATTTTATTTGTATTTTCCAAATGGCAAATAATATTAAGCATTATTTCATGTGATTATTTACCATCCAGAGATAGACTTCTGTGAAGTAGGTGTTCTAATATTTTGTCTGTTTTTATTGGGTTGTATGTTTTATTATTGTTAAATTTTATTACTGTTTTGCATACAAGTGCTTTATCATTCTTTCAAATGTCTTTCTCCCACTTCCTCTCTCTAAAACCAATAAACATATGCTTGGGTGAGGATGAAAAAAAAGTATTTACCATTACTTCCTGAAAGATGGTTTTATAGCTCCTTTAAGGTCTTTGATCCAAATTCCAATATCTGCCTCATCCTGGTGTAGTTAACTGTAGTGTGCTTTTCCTTGTGAGACATTAGTATTTCTAGTTCTTTGTATACAAAGTAAACCTGTAATATATCCCTGACTTTTTGAATATCATGTTATGTGACTCTGGATTGTGCTAAATCCTATAGATGTTGAGTTTTGATTCTTTGTTTTCTTTAGCAGGTATTTCATCCAATTAGATTTAGGCCACAAGTTCCTTTCCAAGTTTATATGTTGTAGCTTCAGTGCCAGTTCAGTTTCAAGGCCTTCATGGTGCCCTTCCCGCATGTGCACCACACAGTGGCCAGCCTAGGACTTGGGACGTGCCTAAACTGCAATTTCACTCTCATAGCCTTTTCTGTACCATTAAGGGCAGCATCCACGCATGCGCATGCAGCTCAGGAGTAAGCACAGGGGCCATACACAACTTTGTGGGATTGCTTCCTTGAACTCTCTCCTCTCTACTGTCTCTCCAAGACTTTCTAGTTCCCAGAAACCTTCTCTTCCTGGTTCTCTGATGGAGTTTAAGTTCCCTGGCTTTGCCTTGTACTTACTTCCCTTTACTGTGTATGCCTCCAGGGCAAAATGGTAAAAAGACTAGAGGAAGAAAGTAATGGGATTTCCCCTGTGCTATTGCAACCATAGGACCTCTCTGATCAGATATGTTTTCTCTACCTTGAAAGTCAGGCATGTTCTGTCCAGGTGCCACTGCTGCGACTTGGGATTGCCTGGGGGCTAGGACAGTAGAGAACAGAAAAAAATAGCCTGAAAATTACAAAAAAAAAAAAAAAAAAGGGAGAAAAACATGGTATTTTCCTTACTTATTTGACACATAGGGGTCTGCTTTCCCAATTCTCATAAAAGAAATAGAGAGCTTCTCTCAGAGCTCTTTCTGCCTGCGTTTGCATTCAGGCTAGGAAATACAAGAAAGAAAAAAATCTTGTGACTCACTGCCAGTTCAGTGGTACTTTCAGTAGGATTACTGTTTATTTTCTAGTCCTCAGCTGCATTTTGTCCAGGGGTTTTAACAGATTTATTTAGAGAGCTAGGGTAGAATATGCTTATTCTATCTTTACCAGAACAGAACTTCCATTTTTAAAAGAATAATTTAAAATTTTTAATTGTGGTAAAAAAAAACCGTACATATTATCAAATTTATGATTTACCTGTCTTTAAGTGTATGTTTAGCAGTGTTAAGTGTACTCACACTGTTGTGCAATGGACCTCCAGAACTTTTTGATTTTGCGAACTGTAAATCCTGAATGCACTGAACAACAACTTCCTATTTCCTCCTGACTCCAGAGCCAGGAAACCACCATTCTACTTTTTGTTTCTATGTTTGAATACTTTAGATACCTCATATCAGTGGAATCACACAGTGTTTCCCTTTTTGTGACTGCGTTATTTTACTTAATGTATTGAATATTGTCTTTGAGCTTCATCCATGTTGTAGCATGCAGCAGATTTCCTTCTTTCTAGGGCTGAATGATATTTCATTGTATGTATATGCCACATTTTAAAAATTCACTCACCCACTGATAGAAATTGTATTAACCTTTTAGCTATTACTATGAATATAGGTATGCAAATAACTTTTGAGACTCAGCTTTCTGTTCTTTTGTATATAATCATAAGGGGGGTGGCTGGATCATATGGTAATTTCATTTCAATTTTTTGAGGAAACTCCATACTATTACAATAGCAGGTCTACCACTTATATTTCCACTAATAGTATAAAAATTCTATTTCTTCCACATTTCTCACCAAAATTTGTTAATTTCTGCTGTTTTGGTAGCAGCTATTCTGATAGGTGTGAGGCTATAAAACGCATTATGGATTTGATTTTCATTTCTCTAAATGTTAGTGATATTGAACATCTTTTCTTATGCTTGTTAGCCATTTATACATTATTTTAAGTATATTTTATTGATTATGCTATTACAGTTGTCCTATTTTTTCTCCCCTTTCTCCCCCTCTTTCCTGCACCCCTCCACCCTCCAGCAACCCCCCTGTATAGATCATGTCCATGGGTTGTACATATAGGTTCTTTGGTTTCTCCATTTCCTGTACTATTCCTAACCTCCCTCTGTTTTTTACTTACCAATTATGATTCTTATTCCCTGTACTTTTACTCCATTCTCCTTCCACTCCCTCCCCACTGATAACCCTCCATGTGATCTCCATTTCTGTGATTCTGTTCCTGTTCTAGCTGTTTGCTTAGTTTTTGTTTTTGTTTTTTAGGTTCAGTTGTTGATAGTTGTGATTTGTTGTCATTTTATTGTTCATAGTTTTCGATCTTCTTTTTCTTAAATAAGTCCCTTTAACATTTCACATAATAAGGGCTTGGTGATGATGAACTCCTTTAACTTGACCTTATCTGGGAAGCATTTTATCTGCCCTTCCATTCTAAATGATAGCTTTGCTGGATAGAGTAATCTTGGATGGAGGTCCTTGCCTTTCATGACTTCAAGTACTTCTTTCCAGCCCCTTCTTGTCTATAAGGTTTCTTTTGAGAAATCAGCTAGTAGCCTTAAGGGAAGAAGTAAGTAACTCTCTCTTTCCCTTTTGCTGCTTTTCAGATTCTCTTCTCATCTTTAATCTTGGGTAACTTAATTATGATGTTTCTTGGTATATTTCTTCTTGGGTCCAATGTCTTTGGGACTCTCTGAGCTTCCTGAACTTGCATGTCTATTTCCTTTGCCAGATTGGGGAAGTTCTCCTTTATTATTTGTTCAAATAAGTTTTCCACTTGTTGCTCTTCCTCTTCCCCTTTTGGTACCCCTATAATCCGGATATTGGAATGTTTAAAGATGTCCTGGAGGTTCCTAAGCCTCTCCTCATTTTTTGAATTCTTATTTATTCATTCTGTTCTGGTTGGATGTTTATTTCTTCCTTTTGTTCCAAATCATTGATTTGAGTCCCGATTTCCTTCCCTTCACTGTTCATTCCCTGTGTACTTTCCTTTATTTTACTTTGTATAGCCTTCATTTCTTCCTTCATTTTGCAACTGAACTCAATCATTTCTGTGAGCATCCTGATAACCAGTGTTTTGAATTCCGCATCTGATAGATTTTCTATGTCCTCACTGATTAGTTCTTTTTCTGGAGTTTTGATCTGTTCTTTCATTTTGGCCATATTTCTTTGTCTCCAGCACCTGTTACATTGTAAGGGGTGGAGCCTTAGATATTTGCCAGGGTGGGGCTACCCACTTGGATACCTTGTGGTGCTATATATGGGCGAGGGGTCAGAGAGGGAACAATGCTGCTTGCTCAGCTCTTGCTCCACTTTCCATTACTTCCCTCACTTCCTACAAGTGGACTGTACTCTTTCAGGTGCTGGTTCCCAGATGGGTAGGCTTGTATACATTCTAGGATCCCATGGGTCTTTCCAGTGAATGCTTTTGTGAGACTGGGAGTTTCCTACCACCACCTCAACCCCTACAGATTTTTACAGTGAGAGTTTTTGAGGCTTTATTTCCCTGCACTGGATCCCTGGGTTGCACAGTTTGTCTTGGTCCCTAGTTGTTTCTCCTGGCTTATCCCATGCTAATGTGGGAAATCCCCTCCTCCAGTTGCCAGCTGCCTCCTTGCCATGTGTCTTTCTGCCCTGCTTCCCATCTCCATCCCTTCTATCAGTCTGGATGAATGTTTGTTCTTTAACTCCTTGGTTGTTGGACTTCCATGCAGTTTGGTTTTCTGGCAGTTCCGGTTGTTTTTTGTTTTTAAATTGGTTGTTATCCTTCTTTTGATTTTATGAGCAAGTGAAATGTTTCTAGCTACACCTCCATCTTAGCTGCAACTGCACCAATCCATGTATATATTATCTTTAAAGAAATGCCTATTCAAGTCCTCTGCTTATTTTCTATTGTGTTATTTACTTTTTTGTTGTTGTATTGTAGGAGTTCTTTATATATTAATGATATTAACTACTTATCAGATATGATTTATAAATTTTTTCACATTCTGTAAGCAGAATCTCTATTTTCTAACTTCCAGTGCTACTGGAAGTTAGCACTTCCAGTAGCTGAGAGGTCTGCCTTATTGAGTCTTGTATGACATCTTTTCCCCACCTCTAGAAACATGATCTTCTCTTTTCTCCAGTGACCAACAATTTTATGACAATATAATTTGGCACATGATATACTGTCCCATTTTTATGGGCCCTTTTCATTTATAAACTTCTCTCCTGTTTTTGGTAAAAATACTTGAATTTGCTCTGTGATTATATTTTTGGTTTCTGTATCTTCTTTTTAAATTAAATTTATTGGGGTAACATTGGTTAATAAAATTATATAGGCTTCAAATGTACAATTCTATGATATAGTACGTGTACATTTTATAGTATGCCCACCACCTAAAGTCAAATCTTCCATCACCATATATTTGACCTGCTTTACTCTCTAGTACCTCCTCCTACCTCCCTTCCCTCTGTTAACCACCACACTGTTGTCTGTGTCTGTGAGTTTTTGTTTGTTTTTCGTGTTTGTTCATTTCTTGCTTTCAGTCTTATTTCCCGCATATAAGTGGAACTATAGGGTTCCTAACTCTTCTTTTATTTCATTGTCTTATTCATGAGTCTATCTTCTATAAATTAAGTTTATATTAGTGATTACTGTTATTTGAACTTATTTCTATTATATTGAGTTTTGTATTTCCTGTGTTCTATATTTGCTTCTTTTGCCTCTTGTCTTTTTAGACTACTATTGGATTGTTAGACTTTTCTTTATTTGCTTTTATTCTGTTATTACTCTGAAATTGCATATGTTTAAATCTTCCATTATGATTTAACCTTAAGGACATTTTCTATGTCCCTATGGATGTTAGGAGCAGGGATATTTAACTTATGTTCAGTATTTAACACTCTGTGGGCTGTCTAATGCTTACTTATCCTTTCAGTTTGGTTCCTTTGTGGCACTAGAACATTTATTTGTTTGTTTATATTTTTCCAGCATTTCTGTGTTTGTAAGAGGAGGGGTTACATTGTAGAGTTTAGTGTATTATGTTGCTTTACAGAGTAGTTTACCATCTTAAAAATCATCATCAAGCATAAACAAACATATATACTTTTTAATGTGAATGTATCTATTGAGGTATGATTAAAAACAAATATATGCTCTCATATGATTTCATATAATATCCCTTTTATTAGCATGAACTTGATAAAAATCTATCTCATTTTTTAGGAACCAAAGATAATCCTCTATATATGATAGCTTTCAAAGCCTTTTGTAGTTTTAGAGAGGATTCCCTATAACTGTCTGAGCTGAGTTTGAAAGATAATAACATTGCAAACAGCGGTGCAACTATAACCCCCAACACGAAAAACTTGTAGTTGTTGCAGGGAATGAAATTTGAAAATACTTGAGACCTTTGACCTTTACACAAAGTTAAAATCCTTGCAGCATTTTTCCCCCTTAAACAATCTGCTAGTTAACTCAGCAACTTCTCTATTTGAACCATGGCTTGTATTCCTCTACGCTAGCCATAGCAAATGTTCATCATTATTTTTAAAGCTAGATAGTAGAAGGGAGAGTAAAATATCTGCCTCAAGCATTTTTCCCTCCAAAAATAAAAATAAAAAGAGAAAGGGAGGGAAGATGCATAAAACAACATTACCTTGCATTCTCCACTTTATTATTCAATGCCTTACAATTGCCTAATTGTTCATCAGCTTCAAAAAAAGAAATGCCTTTTATTTCCTCCAGGCACTTAAAAATGACTAAGTGTCACTTAGTCAATTGGCAGAACAAAGAAGTCAATTTATGGATCACATTTTCTCTGTTTCATTATTCTTGAAAATAATTCACTTTATTGGTTTAGCGTTCTGGAAAGGTAAGGGGTTGACAGGCCTAGAGTAAAGAAATATCATCATCCCATAGATTCGGGTTATACACACACATTTCTGTTTAAAACTAGAGGTGAAAAGGTAACAGCTTCTCATTCTATTCATGTTGAAAACTGCTCTAAAAACAAAGCAAAAAAAAATACTAAGACCCTCTGACTTTCTCCAAGCATGTTTCCCTCTAACTTAAAGTCACATGCCTGTGCTTTTCTTTCCACACCAGTCTCATTGATTAATTTAGTCCTCAATCATCTCTTTGATATATATATAAAGTAGTAGTTTAGCATTACAACATAAAAATCTATAAATAGAAAGAAGAAAATAAAAATAACCAATAATTTCATTACAGAGACAACCACTGTAACTTCGTTTGTGATCTTGCCATAATTTTTCTATATCTATACTAACAAATTATATTCATATCAATATATTATTTTATAATTTTATTTTATATTTTGTGCCCATTATAAGAGACCAAATGTTCCCTTAAAATAATTTTAATTGCTAATTTTTTGTCCATATAGAGACATACCCTAATTTTTTAAACCATTCCCTTCCTATTGGACAAATAAAAATTGAGACAAGCATAATTAAACAACAATTAAAAAAGAAATGGATATCATTGAACATGTATTTGTATGAATTTCTGATTGTTTTCTTAGCACAACTTGCTTATAATAGACTCATTACACTAAAAGAAACTGACATTTCTAGAGTTTACAGTATGTGGCCAAATCACATTTCCCAAATTTATGAATTTGCTCTCCTAAAATTAGAGTTGGGTTACTTTATATTTATAATAAATTTTGAATGGTGACAATAAAAGTTTAATAATCAGTGGACCATTGACTGTCTTATGTCATAGAGTCAAGCTATCAGATTTTTCTATTACCTTGTATATGAAATTAAATTTACTATTAAAATGTGTTTATTAATATATTTGTGTTTTAAGTATAATACTAGAAAATCTTAATTTTATACATTTAACTATCCTTTAATTTCACATACTGGTAAGACTCTGAAGTAACTCATTGTTATTCCAATCACTTTAATGTAAATTTGTTACTTGGAAGTATGAAATGTATTCACATAGCAACATGTTTCCTTTTTTAAGAAAGGTGTATAATTATAGAATGCCATTATGTTTGTTTGTTTTTTTACAAACATGCACTCTTCCTTTTTAAATTGAACTGAGAACTTCTGAAAGCCTGGTAAAAGTTGGAGAAAATTTGGAAGGAACTATGCACAGATGTTTGCTGTTCCCTTTAATTACTTTTCCCCAGAAATTGTTCATTTCACCAGAATTTACTAAATGTGGGAATGAAACTGCCGCAGAGTACAATCTATATCCACAAAATGGAATTATCTCGTTATATTCAATCTATCTGTATTTTTAAACAGCAAGTGCATTTTCTATGTGTCGAGTGAGCATTGAAATGTACCACAGCCACAAACTGCTATTAGAAAAGCTGCTTGTTGAGCAGTTTTAAAGGGAACCAATATGACAATCAGACATGGAAAGAGCAGATGGAAAATTTATTTTAGGACACGCAGCAATAATAGGGAAATTAGTGAGCAATTAAAACATGAAAAAAAATCAGTTTAGCTGAGAAAGTGAATCCAAAGTTATTTCAGTTCAGTTCCCAATTATGCTTTTTCTTAAACCAAGGTTTGAATTAGGAAGAATGAAATGCGCATGCTGTTTTAGCAATTAAGGTACAACCTTGAGTGACATGTGGTGATTGTTTAAAACAGTCTTAAAAACCAGAGCAATTACTCGATACCAGCATTTATTTTCACATGGTAATATCTGGGTACCTATATTTAGATTGTTGGTAGATCAACAGTATCAGAAACTCATTGTATTTAGCCTTGTATTTTTAAAAAATTAACTATATTTTAAATTTACAAATTTCTGTTTTAAGTCGGTTGCATTATATGAAGAGTGATATGTATGTGTTTCTCAGACATCTTGCACCTAGCGTGCCAGGAGAAATTCATGTAACCTTTGAAAATAAAGCCCTCTATAGGTCACTACTACTGGGTTTGGATGGAAAATGACAAGGCACAAGGACACCTTCACAGGGACGCTCACAGCTCTAAGTGTAAATGAATTAGAATATTAGGCAGAAGTAATTCCAGATACTTACCCAAAGTCTTGCACCATTTGTGCTGGAGCTTCACACTGAAGGCAATAGGTATACCTTGAGGAAGTGGGGCCAGTACAGGAACGACGGGGCCTGCCAGTGTTAACAGTGCCTCAGGTTGGAGCCCTGAGAAGGATTCATGTGCAAGTGATTTCTTAAGAAAGGGCTCCCCTATAAGTGGAACCGAATCAACAAACCAGCAAGCAAGCAAAATATAACCAGAGACATTGAAATTAAGAACAAACTGACAGTAACCAGAAGGGAGGGGGGAGGGGATAATGGGGGAGAAGGAGGAAGAGTCTTAAGGAATATGTATAAAGGACACATGGACAAAGCCAAAGTAGGGTAGGATCAAGGGTGGGAAATGGGGGTGGCTGGGGTGAGGGGTAACGATGGCGGGGGAATGGAGACAACTATACTTGAACAACAATAGAAAATAAATAAGAGAAAGGAAGGAAGGAATGAAGGAAGGAAGGAAGGAAGGAAGGAAGGAAGGAAGGAAGGAAGGAAGGAAGTGAGGGAGAGAGAGAAAGAGAGAAAAGAGAGAAGAGAGAAGAAGAGAGAAGAAGAGAGAAGAAGAAGAAGAAGAAGAAGAAGAAGAAGAAGAAGAAGAAGAAGAAGAAGAAGAAGAAGAAGAAGAAGAAGAAGAAGAAGAAGAAGAAGAAAGAGAGAGAGAGAGAGAGAGAGAGAGAGAGATTGAGACTCCCAGGAAAAACCAATAAAGGGGTGGAGAATGCAAGACAGGGAAGAGGTTGAAGCTAAGCAGGTGCTCTTAGGCAAAAGTTCCTGAAGGGTATCTTCAGCCTCATCCAGAGGGAGTGTTGAATTGTTAGTTATGCCTTACTCTATTCCAACACATAAATTCACCTCCAGGGAACACTAGCTTGATTAAATTGCTACCACCAAATGGCTGATTGGTCTGATCACATGTTGATAACATATTGAGCAACTAACATCAGTTTTCAATCCTGACAAGCAGACATGCATCTTGGTGAGAATCCCATGCCATTGGGCCCACGCATAGTTTCCAGCAACACCATGACTACTTAATTTGTGGACCTGAAGTGGAAAAGACTGTGGTTGGAGCAGTCTTGGTATTTTTTGTCAGGGTGGGGAGCTGGGGTTGGGAGAACTTCTGAAAGAAGGAAAGGTAAAGACCAGAAGCTCAATTTTGTTTTGTTATTAAATACCCAAGTGAAGATGTTACATAAATATATAAATCTGAAGTTCAGGGAAGGTTTTTGGGCTGAAGACATACATACAAATTTGGAAATGTCAGAGTATAGGCAGTATGTATTTAAAGCTAAAAGATGTAAGACTTTCTGCAAAGATTGAGGGTAGGGAAAGAAAAGGTCCGTTAAAAAATATACAACTAAAGGACAGGTCTCCCCCTCTGTGCTTCTACCTCTATTCAGTTACAACTTCTAGAAGTAATTGCTGTTTTAAATTTGGTACTTATTCTTCCCTATTTTCCAAGTTTATACAGATATATCTACTAATATATATTTATGTAGAAATAGTTTTATAAAATATAATTTGCTGTACTTATTACTCACTGTATTGCTTTTTCTGTTTAAGAATATATACACAGGTATCCACATTAGTATACATATAAATATATCCCATTCTGTTTAATTGTTGTATATATCCACTTTAGTGACACATCGTAACTTATTCAGTCAATATGTTTTACTGGACAGTAGATTGTTTCTAGGTTTTACTTCAGAAATAATATTGAAATAAATATCTTTTTACTGATATTATATTATTATTTTTGTGGATAGATTCCTAGAAAAGGAATCTTTGTCACAGTGCATATATCTTTCTATTTATTATTATATTACCATTATAGAGAAGTTTTTAAAAATAATGAAAAGTCAACAAAAGATATGTTTCTAAAAATCAGTTCTATTACAGTGGACATGTAGCTTAATGGGAGGGAACATTATGTGTCTAGAACAATATATCTTAATGATGAAAGACATACTAGGGATGTGTTAGTGATTTTTCATAAAAAAATGCCCAGGTTATTTATTTATATACTATGATAAGGCCATACCTGACATGCATAGCCTACTTTCAGGTAAAAGAAAAGAATTTCACAGCCAAAAAATTTTTAAATAATCTATTTATTTGTCTATTTTATATACCACATAGGAATATATGTTCCACAATGCTACTGATAAACTCTCCCTTTGTCTTCCTTTTTTTCCCTTCACATATCCAAGATGCTCCATGTTTTAAGCTTAAGAACTATTTAAAACTCTTACCCTAGTTTTAGTTTGCATGCCTCCTGTCTCTCTTCCCTTTCCCTTTTCTTCTTGATTTTTCATTTTAAATTAAAATGTACGCAAAGGATAATAATGCTCAAAAGTAAGAGAAGAATCTGAGTGGGAAAACTGGAATTCTCTTTAAAAGGAGGGGGAGCAGTAAAGCAGATAGAAGATAGACCAACCTTCCTGTCTATCTCTTTGTTTATTAATCACCAACTCCATAAAGTATTTGAGGATATGCAAATATATGAAAAATATACATATGCAAATAAGCCCAAATACAAAACCAATACTGCATACTACAGATTCTTATAGGGTAATTACACTGGAGCCCAGAATTTGACTTTGACTTGGGAGGCAGTCAGGGCAGCGGAGTGGACTGCAGGTTCCTGCTGAGGATACAGCGAGCTGTAAAGTTCATCACTCCCAATATTACAACAAAAAATTCAGATAACTACAAAGTCACAACTTGTTTTGAACATAACAGAAAGTTATGGTTTCAGGAACCTCCAAGGAGAGAATGGACATGAGCACTTATTTATTTTGGCATCACACAATCTGGTAAGAAGAATTCAACTTAAAAACTTAACCAATGCATGGAGATCAAAGGTGGGCTAGTGTGAGGATATAGAATACTGAGGAGATGCAGACATGGACAGGGTTTATGCCCAGCTCTTCTTCACAGACATCACCAGGTGTATACAACCAATGGGGCGAACACTTGAAAATGAATAATGTTTTATGCAAATTGTTTCTAAAAATAGAAGAAACCATTTTATGAAATTAATGGATCTTTAATATCAAAACAATTTTAATAGTACAAGAGAATTATATGCAAATTTCACTTTTTAAAAAAGATGTAAAACCCTTAATTAAAATGTGATCTAATGTACCTCTACAGAACATTTTTTTTTAAAGAGATACCATGTTTGATTAAGATCTATTTCAGATAGAGTGGGTAGAGAATAGGGTTAGGAATTGAGGATGAAAGGAACAAAAAGCAAAACAAAACAAAATAAATGAAATAAAACCAAGGTCATAAATAGACTGATGGTACTAGTGAGATTTACATTTATTCTGCCTACCTGAATTCTAATAAAAAGAAAGTCGAATGAAGCAAGGAGAACATATGGGAAATCACATGAAGTGTTATTTTTGGGAGATGATCAGATATCACCCATGGGAGTAATGTAGTTTTCCTCCTCCTACTCTGCACCCTCGTCCCGCCAGCAGTCTCATCTAGTTGGTCCTGTTTCTGTGAACAAACACTCATAAGGCATTTTATGATGCCATGATCTGGCAAGAAGCCCTTAGCCTGGAGATTATGTCAACTCTGAGAAACAAGACCCATGTGGTCAGAGTCTTGCTCAAGTAATACAGAATAAGGAAAATTATGTGGTAAAAGAAAAAATCACAGCACTTAGAAATAGAGTAAATTTCTAGTCAAATATTATAGACACCTCTCTATTCACATCTATAGATACAAGAATAAAGGAATGTAGAGATATATAGAAATAATTTCATAAGTGGGATTGTACTATACATGTTACTTGAAAAATATTAAATTAGTTTTAATCGAATGTAACAAAAGAAAATGATTTAAAACTAAAATAATTGCTAACCACATAAATACTTCACTATAAGATGTGTTAGTTTCTAAAATATACCTAAAATGTTGAGGAAGAGGAAGAGTACAAATTCATTAGGAGTTAAAATAAAACTCTTCTTTAAAATTCTGAATTCTTTCTTTCTTTCTTTCTCTCTCTCTCTCTCTCTCTCTCTCTCTCTCTCTCTCTCTCTTTCTTTCATTTTAATTGTTGTTCTTGTACAGTTTTCTGTCTTTTACTCCCATCCCAGCCCACCGCCCCAGCCCTCCCCACCTCCCTCCTATTTCCACCCCCCCACCCTAGTTTTTGTCCATGTGTCCTTTATACTTGTTGCTCTAAACCCTTCCCCTTTTCCCCTGAAATTCCCTCCCCTCCCCTCTCTGGTGACTGTCAGCCTGTGCTCAATTTCAGTGTCTTTGGTTACATTATGCTTGTTTGTTTGTTTTGTTGATTAGGGTCCTGTGAAAGGTGAGATCATATGGTTAAAAAATGGGCAAAGGACTTGAACAGACACTTACAGAGGATCCAGAGACACATGAAAAGATGCTCAATATTGCTAGCTATCAGAGAGATGCAAATTAAAACCACAATGAGATACCACTTCACACCAGTCAGAATGGTCATCATAAACAAAGCAAAAAACTCTTAAGTATATTAAAAACTCCTAGATATCAATGAACTCTCTAATATTAAATACAAGTAAATTAATACTTTTGCACTTGTTACCACCAGATATTCTTAAATACATCTACAAAGTGTTTGATGTTCTTCATTAAGAGGTGGAATTAACTCACCTCATTCTCCCTCACTCCTCACCCCTCCCCCACACCTGAGATTAGCACAGGAAGGGCATTGATCTTTGTCTTTCTCTCTCCTAGACAACCATCCTTGACAATACTCAAGAAGCTCTTGGAAGATGTCTATTTGATACACAATTGAGGTCTCCTGGAAATAATAGCAAGGAACTGAGTCTCTTGCCAACAGCCTGTGAATGAACCCCAGCAGACCCTGCAGCAGACCTGGTAGCCCCAGTCAAGCCATCACATGACTCAGCTCTAACCGACACCTTGACTCATGAGAAGCACTGAATTAGAGCCACACACTTAAGTCACCTCCAAATCTTGATCCACAGGAATAATTACATGATAAATACTTTTTCTTCTAAGCTGAAAGTTTTGAGGTGATTTTTTTTATGCAGCAATAGACAATACAGTTTTTACCCTGAATTTAAAAGTTTGGTTCACTTTTAAAGCTGTGTTTTGTTTTCTCATTTTTTTTTTTTTCTAGAATAGTCAGGTATTTGTCTTTAATTCAGGTGATAATTTAGCTGATCATAAAATCCTTGGATCAGACTTCCTTTCTTTTACCATTTTGTAGAGGTTAATACTCCATTTCTGGCACTGAATAAAAATTATTAGTTCCTTTCCCACAGTTTTTCCATTTATCCATTGAATGTTTTAATTTGGTGGTCAAGATTATTTTTATATTGAAGTTTTTTTTAAATTTTGTATTTACAAAAAAATTGTGAAGATCATACAGAGGCTTTCCATATACGCTGCACTCAGTTTCCTTCATTATTAACATCTTACACTTCTTTGAGTTGGGGAATTTAAAGATTTATAGAATGAGAGGGGCAATTCTAACTAGGGACTAAATGTGGGATTATTGTATATAAGTGATTTTTAAAACTCTCAACATGGAAGAGATTGCATAGAGTAAGTGTAGAGCAAAACTTTAAGCAAAACCAAAACTTAATGGTTAGATAAAGGGAATGAGGCTACAAAGTAAAAGTCCCTTAGATATATTAGATGAAGGTCTCTTTTTAAGTAGGAAAACAGACAACTCACCAACAATAAACATATTCAGTGTTTCAAAAGAAAGATGACATTCTGAAGAATTTTAATAAAGATGGTAAAATATCTTTTAAAATGTCTAATTACACTTTTCAATAAAATTTAAGGTAAAATTGCATTCATAAAAAGGACTTAGAGTGAGTCTAAGCATTTTAAATTCTCTAAGTACTTACAGTACTGACTTCAGGTTCTACATTTCTAATTACAGTGTGCATGCCCTAACCTGTGTGTTTTGGGGACATTTCAAATGCAGACTTCTCCTAAGCATAGTTGACTAGACCAAGGATGTATCCTTGATATTACATGACCCAGTCAGAGTTCTTTTCCAAGCCCAAAATAGAATTGGGATTGAGACAGAGTCAACTTCTCCATGAGGTTGTCATAATAACAAATGGACGTGAAGACCATTTGTTCCCAGTGAGGTTTGTATAGAATAGGGCTGATGCCATCTGTCCTGAAACAGCTTGTCCTGATCTATCTCTCATTTCTCCATTTCAATCCCTATGACTTATTTGCTATTATAATACACAGAGAGTCATTTTTCTGTGTGCACTTTATCTCTAGGATGTCTAGATTTTAATAGGCAATGTTGCTTTTCACGTTTTAGTTTTTAGTTGACATTTGGAGAGTATGCTTCTAATTCTGAGACCATAGTAACTATAATTATTTTACATTCTGTACCAGGTAATTTCATTTACTAGTGTGCTGATGGATCTATTTCATTGTCTATTGTGATGATTGTTGCTTATATTGCCTTTTTCCCTCATCTTTTGTTATGTACTAGATGACCTATTTGAAAAATAATTTATAGAAGTGATTTGAACTTTGAAATGAAGTTATCTTCCTTCAAAAAGAATTTCTTTTTGCTTATATCAAGTATTTGGGACACAAGCAAAATGGATGACCTTCAGTCACTTCTAAAGTTTAATATTTCTGTTCCACCCCTGTTTAGAGCTTGCTGCAGTACTTTCAAAGGTTGCTCTTAAGGTGTAGTCCTTAAGGTTGTTCACCAGGAACACCCTCCTTTGCCAAACCTTGGACTCCAGCTTTTGTTGCTCTTGATCAAAGAAGTTTTCAAAACTACTGCTCAGCTTCTCAAAGTTCTTTCATGATTTGCAAATGTCTCCTTCACAGAAGAAGCCTTGAGGACCAGGTGTTTTTGGGTTTCTATATTCTCCTGGATATTGGCTCTAATATTTTTAGGTTAGCTATTATGTTTGGTGAAGCCTGAAAGTTAGGCAATTTGCGGGTCTCTCTTTAAGAAAAAGAATGCAATATTATATACAGGGTCTTGAGAAGAAGTAGGAAGGGAGGAGCCCTGAAACCTAAGATTAATTAGCTTTAGGTTAAATCTTCCTCTGATTGGCTTCAGTAGGTTATTTGTTTGCATTTACCTGGCCTGTCCTTACCAATAGTGGAAGTTTCCTTAATCTACCTTTAAAACACGTACCTTATTAAATATGGTATAATATTCACATATTGAAGAGCAACAGAGCTAACACAGCAGAACATGTCTCCCTTTTCACATACATCTGCTCCTTGAATGGAATGGCAGTCAGAATCAACCACATTATTTACATAGTTATTTATATCTCACTCTCACTCTCTTTCTCTTATAAATAAGCATATTTGAATCTGTCAAATTTAAATTTGCATATGATGCATCTCCATTATTATCTATAATTTTTCTTTTGAGGGCTTCTTTAACAAAAAGTTATTTCAAAGCACATGTTCAAATCCAAATAATCATATATTTTTAGCTATTTCTTATAGTTAATTAGAAACTTTATTACATTGTTGCTAGTACTATAATTTGTATGGGTTATCTCTTTTTGGAATTGTCAAGATTGTGTTGAAGCCAAATGGTAATCTTTTACAATGTTTTTTGTGCGTTCTAAAAAAATGCATATTTTCTTTTGTTGGCAGGAAATTCTCTATAAATCAGTTAGATTAATGCTACTAAATGTGTTATTAAAATTCTCTATTGCTTTACCTAATTTTTGTCAATTTTATTTGTTGATATCTCAAAGAGATGTTAATGGTTGTGTACTCGTTAATTTTCAATATGTTGTGTTTTTTCCAATTCTGTTAGCATGCAGAAAGTAGTATCTAGTGGACTACAAATTATGAGTAATCTGTGAAAAAAAGAGAATAGGATCTAACTGCAGAATTTAAAAAGTTTAAAACAAGCAGATATGTGCACTTCTTACCAAGATATAGTAACAGGGACTGGATTTATATTTCAACCTGAAACTGGATTCACTATCTAGAACTATTTTAAAACCACTGAACAAAAGGCAGTTGAGGAACATGCAGTGAAACAAAGTGTGTGAACTCTATGATTCCCTGGATTTCTGCCTGGGGGCACACACCATACTATGAATCATGGAGGGCAGAATTGTGCTCTTGGTGAATTGACAACACAGAGATTGGAGTTCAGGGAGGCTACAGCGCCTGGGAGTTGCAGGCCAGAGGTAAGGAAAGGAGGAGGTATACAGAAAAAAAGCTTCAAAACTCTGCGGAGGAGGGCTCTTGAGATAAGCATGCACAGGGGCAAAGAGGGATCATGTTCTTTAAAGTGAACACTTTCCAGAGCTCACAGAGAGAACAGTTCTTAATGTTCACTCAGGGAATTCAATAGAAACCCCACAGGAAACATGGAAGACTAAAGTATTCCTAGAGTCAAGGCTACCTTAACCTACCCAAACAAATGCTGAAAGTGCCAAGGAAGCCACAGATAAAATCTAAAGCCTAGGAAGATAGCAAAATATGAGATCAGTGTACAAAAAACAATATTTATTTGTTCATACCAAAAAATTAACTACTATAAATTAAAAACTCTAAGTATCATTTAAATTAGTATTAAAGCATGACATATTTAGGGATGATATAATATAATGTATCTAAGTGACAGACCTAAATACTGAAAACTACGAAGATTGTTATGAGAAATTTTCAAAAGATTTAATAACTATACAAGTATACCATGTTCATTTATCAGAACATTCAATGTTGTTAAGATGTCAATTCTTCCTAAATTCATCTGCAGATTTGATAGTTTAGTCCTACATGCAATCTAATCAAAATCCAAGTCACCTTTTTTACAGCGATAAAGTTTTTCTAAAATAGATTAGAATGGTTAAAATAGAAAGGACTGACAGTATGAAGTCAAGGATGTAGAACAACCAGAAGGCTCATTATTGGTGGGGTTACAAAGTGGTTCAGCTACTGTACTAATAATCTATTTCTGTGTAACAACCTACCATGAACAGTGGCTTAAAATAATACACATTTATTATCTCCCGGTCATTGGAGGTCAGAAGTCTGAGCATGGCTTGGGGTGGCCCTTGGCTTAGATCTCACAAATTGCCAACATCCTGTGATCGGGCAAAGGTTCTTATCTGAGGCCTGAAGTCTTTTTTCCTACTTCATGAGAAGTAGTTTACTTGTGGCTGTAAAATTTATGGCAGCTTTCTTCTTCAAAGAAGCAAGGGAAAGAGAGTCTCTAACATCAGTCAGATAAGATAAGATAGGATAAAGTAAGATAAGATAAAATAAAATAAAATACCATGTCTAGTTCTTCTAGACAGTGAACCCGATTTCAGGTAGATGAAGAAATCCGAAATTCTGTTTTTCACATTCAGGTTGGAAATCAGTTTGGTAGCTTCTTATAAAGTTAAACATATACTATCACATCTCTCACTGCTTCTAATCATAAGCAGTTACTTGAGAAAAAATAATGCATATATACATATAAATACTTATATGTAAATGTTCAAGGAAAATTGATTTATAACAACCAAAACCTGAAAACAATCAAAATATCTAGTTACTGGTAAATGGATAAACACATTGGGATCTATACAATGAAATGCTATTCAGCATTAAAAAGGAACAAACCACCGATACATGCAAAACAATGAATGACTCTCAAACATTTGTACTAAGTGAATGAAGCCAGACATAAGGACTACTTTCTATTTACATAAAATTATATAGGATATTACATATTAAAATAAAAATATGCTATTTCACAGTGATATAAAGCAGATTAATAGTTGCCTGATGCCAAGCATGGGGGAATAAAGATTGACCAGAAAAGAGCACAAAGAAACATTTTTGGGTAACCGTGATATCCTATATCTTAGTCGCAGTGGTAGACTTATGCATGTATGTACATAATGTCAGATACATGACTGGCAATTGGCATATCTTTTTCAATATCATCCCTCCTGCTGGAAGGTAGAGTGTATGAACAAAGTTTGGTGGGAAGTCCATCTTCTCACTGCTGAGATGGAGGGTGATAACATGAGCTCGAGTTGCACTAAAAAAAAATGACCTTAAAGTTCATATGCTTCACTATATGGGAAGGGAAGTAAAGGAAATGAATGAGGGTTTCTTACAAAATAGTAAAGCTCTTGGGATAGACAGCTGAGGGAATTAGAGCACATTCACTATGGCTGACCATGGAATTCAGATCAATACAGAGCAAAATGAAAACAGAGATGACCTAGATACAATGACAATAAAAAGGCTAAGTGGAACAGAGGAAATGAGTTGTAGGTACAGGAAAAAGAAAAGTGCAAAACGGTTCCAGTTAGTGACAAGTTTCGAGTTTATAGAAATGGAATTGAGATGTTTGGAATAACAACACTGGGTCCAGAATTTAGAAAGACACATAAAGTGGAAGGTGAAGCTGCCAAAATTTATTTTAAAGAATGTATTGGAAATGAAACATTTAAGTCAAGTAATTAAATATTTGAATAAGTTAAATAACAGAAAGCCTGTAAGTTATGGCAATGAAAATAGGGAGAATATGATGCAAAAAGATACATATCAACAGATATGTTGCAGGATCGAAGTGGAACAATAACCTGAAGACAATTAGTTGCTTAGTATTCTGCAAACATTCTTATCAAAACACCAGCTTATGCTCTGAAACATGTAAGTTCAGAAGTTACCTTAGGAAATGAGACTCTGGACTGCAACAGTAACACTTACACTAGTACTTAACCATAAGTTAAATCAAGCCATCAATTAGAGATTCCCCATTCCCTCACTAAAATGAGAGCTGTACCATGTTTATAATTGTTTTTCCCAATGAATTCACTCTAACTTTGCTCTCTTGCTTGCTTTTAAAGCTTAAATTAGGTGTCACTAGAACCAATATTGTTTTGGCAGATGCCTGCTTGTATAGAGTAATTTGCAAGATTCATTTAAACCAAATTGTCTCTGCCAGTGGCCTTTATTTTTAGAATTTATTTTTATTGTTGACACCATTACAGATGTCCTCATTCCCCTCCCCCACCCCATCCTTTGCCCACCTCCACCCAGCCTCACCTCCCCTTCCCTCAGGCCATCACCACAAGGTTGTCTGTGTCTATGGGTTATGTATATATGTTCTTTGGCCAATCCTTTCATCAGCTTTCATCCAGTCCCCCCTCCCCTTTCCCCTCTAATGGCTGTCAGGCCATTGCCTGTATCCATACCTCTATTTTGGTTTTGTTTATCAGTTAATTTTGTTAATGAGATTCCACATCTGAGTGAGATCATGTGGTGTTGTTCTTTCTCTGACTGGTTTATTTCACTTAGTATAATAATCCACAGGTCCATCCACGCTGTGGCAAAAGGTAAGATTTCCATCTCCTTTATGGCCACATAGTATTCCCTTGTGTAAATGTACCACAGCTTTTTTATCCGCTCCTCTACTGGTGGGCATTTGGGCTGTTTCTGCCAGTGGCCTTTTTTATTATCTATTAAACTGTTGCTCAAATGAACTTACCAAGTTAAGTTCAAAGAACTTGAATCAGAGCCCTTAAAAAGAGGTAGCGGTAAAAGGCATTTTGAGATGTAGGGCAAACACAAAATTGAGAGCCAGGCATATTTCCCAGGAGAACTAAATGCAGTGAGCAAAATAAAGAGTCCGTGCAAACCAAGCAATTTGGGGTAGAGAAGACCTAGTTAGTCATCTGTGCACAAACTTCCCATCTTTAATACAAAACCATAATGTTCAAGAAGCAGTTAAGCTCCCTTTAGTTGATGTAAAATATCATCCCCCTGAGGAAAGAGAGCATGTCTTTAGGGAAAAAAAAAAATCTCCCAAATGATCTTACTAAAGAATGGTGAGTACGTACCTATAGGTGAACCTGCTTACACTTGTGCGAAACATTTTCTAAGGACTCAGGCAGGTTAGAAATGATGTTTTAAGTAAACTGCAGCCAAAACTCAAGGTTATTCATTATTGCAGATTCGATTATAGAGTGGATAGATTGTTTCTCCATTACAGAGAGGAGAATAGCCTTCTAGCATTGGACTAGAAGATAACAAATTTTCTTGCTAAAGACTCATGTGGAACCATGGAATCATAATCTTGTTTTTATACTAGGGCCAACTGGAGGAGAAGATGGAGTTCTTAGAACTGTCTGAGAACATTTTTTTCTTCTTTTTTCTCCACCCTTGGCATGTTAGAGAGGCATAGTACGAAGTACCAATTACAAAAGTTATGAGGAGAACCATGGGGACTGTGATCCCTGGGAAGTTGAGATATTTGAAAACTGAAGGAAGGAGAAAAGACAAAAGAACCTAGGGATTCTCTTTGTGAAGTGATTACTAAAAAAGGACATTGTTAAATTAGTAATGTACCTAATCTACCTAGGTATGTGTGTGTGTATTTTTTAGTTTGCTATAGAAAATAATGTGTAAATATTAGTACTGATGTTTTTTCACTTTTCTTTTAGAGATGTTTTTGTTAATGTTGTTATAAAAAGGACAGCAGGGTGATATTCAATATAAGCAAAATCATCAAAATGCACACATGGAAGAATGGCAATTTACACTCCATGCAGCTCACTTTTCATTCTAATTTACTCCTTGAATAATACATCTGTAAACATATACTTATCAAATAAAAATATAACAATTAGACATGTATAGCAGATACTTTATACACACACACACACACACACACACACACACACACAAAAAAAAAAAAAAAAAAAAAAAAAAACATGCATTTGGTGGGACAAGGGAGAGCCAGCCCCTGGCCAAACTTTTTATTTGGGACAAAGGACTCCCAGTTTTATCTTGTTGTTGTACTAATTGAGTTTTCATTACTATGTATGTTCATTCATATTTCACATTGTTTGGATTGATTGTATAAAGCCCAAAGAGTTGGCTTCAAAAGAGAGACTCAGCTTCTAACATAAATGGAAAATAAGATGAACTTTATCTTTATGAAACATTTAAAAGAATTTATAAATAGTCCTTCAGGGTTTCATTGTGTCCATAGAGTAAATGAATGAGTTATGAACCTGGAAATTACGAATCTGTCATTTAAATCACTTAACTCTGTCTCAGAACCATGGGGCTATTTTATGTGGAATAGACTATTCTGGTTTTCCACAGAACCTGGTTCCCTGAATAGGCTATGCCTGCCCTGCACAGATGCAGGATAAGAGGGCTGAGGTGACCATGGCCTAGGGCAGTTTGGATTTGGTTTATAAATATTTTAAAGTTGTCAAAAATACCCCAGAGTTGTATACAACCAGAGATTAAGAGATTCAATCCAAGAAAAGGAGAGAAAAATCCCATTAATGATTTTGGGAATCTCACAGAGGATGACATTAATAATACCCATTCATATCTTGCTCTCACAGTTATTTTGAAATGTGTGTGTGTGTGTGATGTGTTTTCTTTGAAAGTGTTTCTTTCTGAAGGAAACCTTACTTTTCTTGCAACCAAAGTGTGACCATTGCAGTCTAAATAACCAATAACTGGTCCTGATGGAAATATGTTTAAATTTTATTTTGAAAGTTGGAAAATTTTGATGTTTAAAAAATCTGAATTTACTTACATGAGATATGTTGTCCTGTTGTTGGTTGGTTTTGTAGTCTTAGCATTTCTTCCAGAGATTTCAATGAGGGACATTATATTGAAGTCAAAATTAAATATTATAATTATCATAAATATTAGCTATTGGAGTATATTTTATCAGAAAATGTTTTTATTGGGAATTAAGCTACATGAAAAAATATTCTTTAGAGAAAAAAATGGGGGACTAGATAATTATTAATGTCCACTGAATTTTTTTCAAAAAAATACCTTTCTTGGATTCGGAAGCTTAATAAAAGGCAACTATTGCTGATTAACCTTAATATTATTTCTTAGAAGTTTTATATTTAGAATTACTTAATTAGAAACTTTAAGAAAGTATCAGTCCACCTTCTGAATAATAATGTTCTTAAATAAGTAGAAGAAAAAAGAATTGCATGATTTCTAGGCAAGTGTGCAACTAGTTGTCCATTAATTTTTATTCTGTATTTTGGAACAGATATGTGTGAATATAATAATTAATAAATGAAATAAGACACCTAACCAAGAAAAAATAATGGAAATTTACAGCTTCTAAAATTTTATCAACTTTGTTCTGAATACTTGTTATGTCAATCACATTGTGCTTTCTAAGTCAATTCTGAGACTTAAGAAAAGGGAATTTTAAAGAGACAGTAATTGGGACCAATATATACATAATACTACCAGCTACAGGAAATGTATGTAGCTATAAATAAATACATACTCACAAAGATTACTCTCATGTAAAGCCAATGAGTGACTGTGTAAAAGAAAGGAAACTGTCTGAAGCCATGAAAACGGCAATTAGGTCACTATAAGGTGCCACAAAGGAGTCTCTCTGTTTCTAAAAGCCTTCTAGAAAAGTAACATCCAGGAACTGGGTCCAGTCTTTTTCCTTCCTCTGGCTTTCTTGAGGTCTAATTGATATGCAAAAAACTGTATATATATTTAATGAATACAGTTTTATGAGATTAGACATATGCATACACCCATGATGCCAAAACAGTCAAGATAATAAAATATCACACCCTCATTTTTATAGCTTTTTAGAGTAACCATAGCTGGCTTTGTATAGATGCTTAAGTTGTTTTAAATATTTTTATTTTTAAAAGTATTGGAAAATTCATTAGGCTACCTGGGGGAGACCAGAATGACCGTGAAGTGAGGGTGTGATAATTATTAGGAAAATATTGGAAATAGATAAATACTTTTCAGTCAGTGGTAACTACCATGGAAAACATTGCCTTTTTATTTTTGAAGTTTAGAAAGTATGTTTGAGAAAACAGAGGAAAAAAGTAAATAAAAAACCTACTGGAGGCATTCCAGCACTTTTAGTAACTCTACCTCTTACTTACTAAAAATAAAAAAAAAAAGTGGAGAATACCTTTGACAATGTAAAGCATTTTATGCCAGACATTCATTGTATCATTTAAATATTAATTTAAATATTAAAAATCTTGCCAATGCCAGTAATTGGTTCTCATGTACATACACTGTATGTGAGGATTCACATTTTTTTTTATGATTAGGACAGTTCCTATTAGCATGCATTCCAGAGAACACTATTGCATTTGGGCTCCAAAAGTGAAAATCTTTGGATTTTAAAACTGCATGGACCAGAATCTTCCTGGTCAAAAGACCCACAGTATCTATTCTAATATAAAATAATCTCCATTTCAAATGAAGCGGATCAGCATTAAGAAAGCAAAGAACTCAACCTAATGTTAGAGGTCTTCCATTGACACTTCACACTCTAGTAAGATTTAACCACTGAAGGCTCACTACATAAAATAGTTAAAAAGGTCCATACATGGCCCTGGGTTTGGTTATCAGTGATTTGCATCATATTTTTATTATTATTATTTTCTTCTTTACTATTCTATGCTTAAGGGGTCTGCTTGTATACATGACTGTAGGATAAGTAAAGCTGACAAACAAAGTGATGGCATCTTTTGGCATTAAGATAATTATAGATCATTACACAGTGGAAATAATCAATAATCCTAAAATAATATGATTAAATAAAGCACTTAAAAACTGTAATTCACCTAGGCTTTTTTAACATTTTACTATTTCTCTTTTGTTACTCCAAAGCTATGAATTTCCAGATTTATTTGTCACTACTCTCTATATTTTCTGCTGTACACAGTATTTGTGGGCTATGGCAACCAATCCCCTTGGGCTTTCTTTTGCTTTAATTTGCATAAACACAGGCATCATATGAATATTCAGTGAGTGGCTTTGCATTAAGTAAGTGCCCTTAATCAGCTTTTCAGTTCAGTTTTATTGGTTGCATGCACAGTCAGTTATTTCATCCAGAAAATCTGAAGGCCCTACAAACTAACCAGGTAAGAATTGTAATTCCTTGAGGCATTTAATGAAAGAATATTATCATTTGATTACATAGGTTCTGGAGAATGCTAAAAGCATGGTGGGTTTTTTTTTTCCCGTATTTTTTTTCTTCCCTTGGTGGTCAGGTGGGTGCATGATTCTCTAATTTGCATAAACATCAGCTCTATGAATTATTCATCAGGGTTATTTTAAACCCTAGGCGTCTACTTTGGCTGGCACTATGGTATCGCCATTTGATTGGCTGAATGCTGTTTTCATCACCAGCAGAATTCCTATAACATAAAAGCACCTAAAGGAGCTGAATTGAATATACAGTATTTGTTTTTTGAAAAATGTCTTATCTTTTTAAAGCAAATTATGCTGCTTTTCTCCCTCCCTAACATTAGAGCTTCTAGCTTTTCATGATAAGTACATTAGAGACTCCAATGTGGCTACTGTTTGTAGACTTGACCGGTGTCTGTGATTTCTGGAGAATGGGGTAGCAGCTGTATTCTTCTGAATATGCATAAACATGAGCGACATGTAAATAAGAAACTGTCACATGCATATGGAGCCCTGGACAGCTCCATTGCTAGGATCTATCCATTTTCCTTTATCAAAATCCTCTCTTTAAATAACTTTGAGATTGTTTCATCTACTATTAAATGCCATGGACATGTACAGTACTGTATATGCATATAATCTGGCAAATTATTTCCTGTTGAATACATAATTTACATTTTCCTATCAGTTTACCGCAGGTTTTTAAATTTGGTAGTTCTTTGCAATACAATAGTGACAAGAGAAGTGTTAATCAAGAATGACCAGGTAATTAATTTAGATATTAGGTTATAATTCACTCCTATAGTTTACTGAAACGTATATTGTGCCTTTTTTATGACTGTGGAAATGAGGAATATGGAGGTTCACACCATTCTTTGTTAGTCACTTGAACCTTAGCCATTTGCATTTCTGATCTCAGAGTCCTCACTGACAAGATTCTCATCATAAACATTTATGATCTTAAAATGTTATAGACATACAGGATTGGAGAATGGTGTAAATTGAATTTAGTCTTGGCACATTCCACTTTTGTTTTCTTACTCCATAGAGGAATGTATCATGAGTAAGCTGGTGAATAATTACTGTTATGAAAGGTATATTGAATGATGATGTGCAATCAGTTAGTCTGTATAACCAGCTCTAAAATTCTTCATGTTCACTTATTTCCTGTGCATTGGATAGATAAAATAACGTAGGCATCTTTAATAATGAATAAAGGAGGCTGAAAATTTCTTAGTATTTAACAGATTTTCCATATAAACATTTTAAAGTTCACTTTAAATCAATATTACAATGTAATATTTTCATTGACTTTTTATAAATAATGTTCAA
Organism: Anoura caudifer; assembly: GCA_004027475.1. Classification (NCBI taxonomy): domain Eukaryota; kingdom Metazoa; phylum Chordata; class Mammalia; order Chiroptera; family Phyllostomidae; genus Anoura; species Anoura caudifer. Next base: position 32,941 of record PVKU01001424.1, read on the forward strand.
ATACTATTTCCATTTTCTTTTTTTACTAAATTTTTGAATGAATATATTAAAAATATTTCTGAGACAATATGACTTCACTCAGAACCAACTTCCATAAGCAAATTTGACATACTTATTATTTTTCCTGTTGACAAAACACTTCATAATAAAGAGTGGAATAAGGACTTCAAAACAAAAATTGTTTAAAATGAGATGAAATTGCAAATTTCTCTCAGAATTTCATGTAGTCATATCAGCAATTGTGTCTTACATGTAATTATAAATAGTAATTTAAATCTCACATCTGCAGTGTGCTATGTTTAATTAAATCTTGCAGGATTCACTGTGTATGCTGTTTATTTAATTATCAGCCATTAAATGTTTACAGCTGTAATAAACACCAAGCAGTCTTTGCTATACTATATAAAGATGGTAGAATTGAAACTATTTAACCTAAGATTCTTATTCAAGTGATGTTCATTCTGTTGAATACTTTTTCACATGAAATCAATTAAACTGAATTTTCTTCAATAGTTATTCCTTTAATTTTTTCAAAACAATCCAAATTGTTTTATACACAAGGAATGTATAGTTGTAATTTCAGAAGAGAGTCCTGTCTTCCTTTAGATTGGTGACAGCATGTTTATTATTCTATTTTAGGCATGCATAGTTTTGGAAATGAAAGATTCTCATATAATTTTTTGATGGAGCTATTAGGAAATATCCAATTTAATGTGATAAACTGAGAACTCCTTTATGCTTGCCACTTATGTTTTTATTTTGGCAACCAATGAAGCCCTTTTAAAGAACAAATTTTAAATAAAGTTGGAAACAGCAAAGCTAGTGAATAATCAAAGAATTTATTTTGCATTCCAATAAGAGATTCTTCCTATAAGGGCAGGAGTAATCTTGTATTTTATAAACCTGTTTAATGTAAACAAAGCACTGGTTTAAATTTGGAAATAAATCACCACATTAGTAAAATTATAAGGCATTACATTTTTGAGGAAGAGAAATAATTCATATCTTGCAAATGTAGTCTTATTTCATGTAGTGATTTTTAATTTTTAGACATAAAAAAACAGTAAGACACATGTAAGTTTAGACTGTTATTTAAAAGACATTTTTCTTTAGCATTTGATTGTCCTATACTTGTGGATAAAAATAAATATCCAGATACTATTATCTGTAATATTTGCAGTATTATTTTAATCTGATTACATTGTCAAAAATTTTCATTTAAATGATTAAGTCTGTATATATATCATTGCTAAATCCATCACTAATTAATTGCTTTAGTCTATGTAGAATAAAACCTAAATTGATCTACACAAGGCAAAGCCCTAAATTTGAGGAATATTTGTCTGTACCAAAGTTTTGGAACTTATTCTCTCCCTAAGGCAAGAGATATCAATTACCTTGCATGGATCCCTTAGAAAATTCTTGCATCTTTATCAAAGAATTTATGGTCTCAATGAAGCTAAGGCATCCCTTAAGAATTCTTAATTTAATTGATGGTGCAAATGTATGACATGATCAGCCAATATACAAATAACTCCACACAGTGCCAATCAATCATATCCCAAGAAACTGATCATTTAAATTTACAAATATACTTAAAACTTTCTTAAACTCATACTGCTTAAATCTAGATGGACAAATTAAGTCTTCTTGTGTGTGAGTTAACCAGATGTTTTTTTAGGACAGAGGATGGGGAAGGGGGCAGGAGGAGGAGGAGGAGGACAGGAGAGGTGGAGTAGCTTCTCTTGTTCTGATGGGAGCTCCTCTCTGCTCTGATTGTTCTACTCCATTAGTTAGAATTTGCACACTCAGTATTTTAATGGGGTAAGGTTATGTAAAGTTATTGGGTAAGTTAAATTTGTACAGTTACTCATAAAATCTGATTTTTATCATATTTAGGTTGTCAGCCAATATCAATTAGAGATGTCATAGGCTTAGGTATTGGTATATTTTATATACTATTTTTTATTATACATTTTATTAAATTATCAGTTATTAAAAACTATAAATTATTAAATTTATTAAATAGTATGTATTTTCATTAAATTTTTATTTTTACTTTATTTTTATTTTATTAAATTTTTAGTTCTGACCTTGTTTGAAATTTCCTAGGTATAATAGACCCAGTGGCATTCTGAACTTAGTGATGAGGACAGCAAAAAATAGTATTTCTAATTAAAAATAAAATAGAAAAACTGCTAATTTGTAATTATTCTTGAGGGAAATAAAACATTTCTAGTCTTCTATCACATTATTTATGAAAGGGGAGGGCAAATATTTATGAAAGATATAGGTTAATAATAATAAATAATATAATAATTAATAAATAAATTGAAATAAAGAATAACTGTTTCATGGACTCATTACTGTCAACCTACTTTTGCTTACCCTTGTATATGACATATTGGGAATATACTTGTGATGAGTACTTACAACAGAAAGACATTTAGGAAAAAAATTAATAAAGGAGGCTTTAGGATTACCATGTAGTCCTTTTTATTTATTAGCATGATGCATTAAATTATAGATTTTTAATGGTGAATCTTGAATAAATTACTCCGGATTCAAATAGTATTTTATACAATGTTTTTGAATTTCTAATTATAAGTGAGGCTGGTTAAACAATTGGGTGTTATACTTTTTTGTCAATTTTTAGTATCAAATTATATTAGCATAAAACATGTTGGACATCTTTTTTTCTTTTCTCTGACACAGGTTGTGTATGAATCATCTATTTCTTAAACATTTGTATAAATTGCCTACAAATATATCTGGGCCAGCCGTTTTGAGTTTTCTTTTTCCTTCTTGATTCAATATTTAAGTTGTAGTGACCAATTGGGTTATTTATTTCTTACAGTATGCAGTAGGAAATTGTTCTTTTCATCTAACGTTTCAACTTTACTTACATAAAATTTTTCATCACATTTTCGTATGATGTATAAAATGTCTACTGTACATGTAACATATCCTTTACTTCATTTAGTATTTTATTTATTTGTGATTTCCTGCCTCCCACCCCCCAGGACATTCTTGCAAGAGGTTTATCTATTATCAATACTTGCAAAGAAGTAGTTTTGGATTTTTCTTATCATCTATAATATTCCTTATTCCTTATTAATTTCTGCTTTTTAAAGCTTGTGGTCTTGGGTTCCTTAGAGATTATCTTTAAGCTTTGTTCTAGATCTAAAATTTCATGGTTCTAAAAAAGTTATTCTATTTTCAGAAGTCAGTGGAACTCTCATAAATATGAAGTGGAATGTTAGTTATTGGGTGAACTTCTTTGTTTTATATAAAAACCCTTTGTTTTTAGTAATTACAATCACACCATTTTACATGGCCATCAGTAGACTAGCCTTGGAAGAAATCCTCATGGAGAGAATCTTATCTTGCAATTCCTGATCATGTGATTTTTAAAAATAATTTTTGAATAAACTTTTATTTTGACAGAGAGAACTCAGTCTGCAGAGTTGCATTTAGAATATGTTCTGCTTAGAATTAAACATGATTGCATTAATTGCTTAGAAAAAAATGTTGGCAAAAAGTTCACAATATAATACATGATCATTTTAGGTCCATATAAAAGGTCACTAAATCTAGTTGGGATTTTTCAAATTTTCCATTTTGTGAGTGGACCACATAAAAAATTATCTTAAAATTAGGCAGAGCTAATGAAAGAGTGCATCAGTTTCTACTCTGCTTGCTTTGGAAGTATTTTCTTAGTAAAATCAAATTTACACCTCTGGTATTTTAAGATTAAGTCATATTAATTCTCAGCTAATAATCGGATACCAAAAAAATCACAGACTAAATTCTTATGTGTGTATGAAGAGGTGTTTTTTGTTTGCTTACTTGATTGTTTACTCACCCGTTTGTAAATTGTTCTAAGATACATCGGTTATGCACAGCAGCATTCTTTCTTCTCTCTTAATCTGGTAACATGATAAAGTGAAGCTACATGTTGAAAATACTTGAGATTTCATACAAATGCACTTAAAGAAAGTCTAAAAAGGAAATAAAAACTTTCTGAAGAAAATATTTTAGCAAAATGGTTGCCTTGACTGACAGCTATAACATTAGAAATTTGTCACCAATTGTAGCCCCCTTGTAGGTTTTTTTGTTTCATGGAATACTGATTTGACCTACTTTAAGTAATTAAGGCTCTAGTAAATTTGTCTGGTTCAAAAATGTAATATAATTTTGAAAAGAAAATAGTTCTTTAAATGTTAATCCTATGTATGTGATCCAAGATAGAGAAAATAATTTTATTTTAAATACAAATCATACATCACTGAAATACATTTTTGTCATGACATTTTTTATTCCAATGTGATCAATTTAACATTTGCTTTTTAACATGATTTCAGGAGTAATTTTCTACTTATTTCAGGGTCTATCAATATCCAGTTTCCAGATATTTGTATAAAAATATGTCTGAGCTTGCACCTATATTTTCACATGAAATTAGACCATTAAACCTAACAGCAAATACCCAATGCAGTGATTCTTTTTCTCTGAGAATATCCAAATTCCTTTGCCACCAATTTTAAAGTCTTCTGGTCACAGTGAAAAAAAGTTTGCCTACCAACAGACTATTTTAATAAGTCACATAAAGTGCCCTGGAGAGAATTTGATTTCACAGGGAATAGAGAATAAAGTCTCAATAGCAGTTGTTTCTTGATACATCTGAGATAATAAGTGATATTTTTAAAGTAGTAACATCAAGATCTTAAGGGGTTTTACTTATAATTAACTTTCAATACTTTTGTGCAACCTCATAGGATTTTTACCTGATGGTAGTTTTGTGTGACATAATGGAGCAAGCAGGGAGTAGACTCAGATCTCATAACAGACCTTGCAATTATATAAGGACTCTTCTGGAAATAAGTTACCATGCTTTCACATTCACAGTGCAACATTATATTACCAGTATTTATATTTTATAAGTCAAACTTTGAATGTCTCTATTTTTGTTCTTTCTGTGAGAAATAAATGATTAGTAACTTTCTATAAGTATTGAGACTTATATATGTCAACCTACTAAGGAGAAGCCACCATTAAAAAAAAATTATGTCACTTAAAAATATTTCCCTTTTATGTCAAAATAGGTTGTTTTTTCCTCTCTATATTATTCCAAACAGAAAAAATTTGTCTTAAGTATATAGCTCCTCCTTCTGTTTATTCTCCACATGATATGCTAATCTTTTGTTATTGTATCACAATAATTTTCATTGAGGCTGATCATAATATTCCAAATAAATGTAAGTATTAGAAGAAAAATATGAAGTAATAGCAGGTGATTAATTTTTAATAAAAATTACTTTCATGGAAATGCCTAGAGGAGGCCCTGAGGGGAGAGGGTGAGAGATAGAGAGACAAATATTGCAATGGACACTTGTCTTACAAAAAATTAACTAAAATGGTATTAAAAACCTAAATGAAAAACTCGAAACTATAAAACTTTTAGAAGAAAACAGAAGAAAGCATCATGCCATTAGAAATGGGAATGATTTCTTGGGTATGACACAAAAAACCATGAACAACAAAGCAAAAATAGACAATATTTTAGCAAAAATAGACAAAATAGTACAATAGTACTACACTAAGCTTAAAAACTTCTGCACATCAAGGGCACCATCAACTGAATGAAAAAGCAACTTATGCAATGGAAGAAAGTATTTGCAAATCACATATCTGATAAGAAGCTAATGCCCAGATTATATAAGAACCCCTAAAACTCAATAAAAAAACAACCTGATTAAAAAATGGACAAAGAACTTGAGTAGATGCTTCTCCAAAGATGATATACAAATGGTCAATAAACTAATGAAGACATTTTTAACATCACTAATCATTAGAGAAATGAAAATCAAAGCCAATGTGAAATACCACCTCACATTTATTAGGATGGCTAATATCAAGAGAACAGAAAATAACAAATGTTGATGAGGATGTGGAGTAATTAGAACTCCTGTGGACTATTGCTGGTATAGTGAAATGGTGAAACCAGTATAGCAGTTCCTCAAGAAACTAAAATTAAAACTACCATATGATCCAGAAATTCTTGTATATCTAAAAATAATTGAAAGTAGGGTCACGAAGAGATAATGGTACATCCATGTTTATAGCAGCATTGTTCACAATTGCCAAGAGATAGAAGCAATCCAAATATCCATCAATACATAAAAAGATAAAGAATATGTTTACATATATATGTATGTATGTGTATACACATATATATATGTTTATTGATATAATGGAAAGTTGTTCAGCCTTAAAAAGATCTTAAAATGATGCAACATGGATGAATTCTATGCTAAGTGAAATAAGCCTGCCACCAAAAGGCAAATACTGTATGATTCCACATATATGAGTTATCTAAAGTAGTAAAATTCATAGTAGTAGAAAGTAAAATGGTAGTTACTAGCAGCTGATGCAGACAGGGAGATAGGGGAGTTTTTGCTCAAAGGGTGTAGAGTTTCAGTTGATGATACTTGCAACTCTTTCATTAAGATGATAAAGTTCTAGAGATCTGTTGCACAATGTCAACGTACTTATCCCTACTGAATTGTACACTTAAAAATAATTAAGGTGATCAATTTTGTTTTTTTACCACAATTAAAATTTAAAAATAAATGAATAACTAAACATACATTAGCCAATAGAAAAGATTTTGCCAAACTTTTCACTATTAATTAGAATTGTTTTTAAGAAAATTTTTCAAAAGAAGAACAATGTAATTTCAAAGTATTTTTTATAATGAAAGTCAGTAAGATACACAAAGTTAGAGTTTGAAAAATCTGGGTAATTGTTTTATTCTTCTGAAAAAGCAGGCACTTGGACAAAACAGAAATTGTTTACTCTACCCTAATATATTATCCTCTTACATTTGTTAGATTTATATTTTGTCATATAGCCTGATTAAAATTTTTACCACTTGTGTTTCTGATATTTTTAATTACCTAGTTATCCATCTGTCTTAATCTATTCATCCACCCACACATTCGCCCCTCCATTTATCCATCTCTATATGCATAATTTTCCTCCTTCCTTTCCCTCCTTTCACCCTGCAGTACCTATAGCATGTACTATGGCCCTATGCTCCCACATATTTTAGTTCTTTAAGAACTTGCAGAGCACTGCAAGATTTACCAAGAATTTTTAGGAATTACCATAATTTGATAAGACTGTGGATATATCTTTTGCTTTTTAAACTATATAATCCCCAAAATGGTTTTCTTTTTCTTATTCTAAATGACAACAGATAGCTGAATTGTGATTCACAATGCAGATCTTCTCCCTTACTACTGACGACTATTGCATTTGCTATTCTTCACACTGGTTGCTGTGTCAGGACAACTGCATACTCCGCACAGCGCTCTCTAGCAAATGTTTTGAAATTTACCCTCCAGAGACCATCTGCTGTAAATGGGTTTCAGTGCAGTTAATGAATATTTTATTACTTTATTTCCATTTTTTTGGCCTAGAATGAAAAACAGGGGTTAAGTATGAAGTGTCAAATTAACAGAAATGTTTCACTGAACCATTCATTCTCTGAGTAATTTTTGTTAAATATATGTGTGTAATTTATTTAATCAATTTACTAATGCAAATATATACCAAGGAAAACATGAATGACTCAATATGAAATGTCTAATATTTTCTAGGCATAATTCAGACAGTATATAAACACATCACTTTTGATTGACTTGAAATAAGGCAGACATTGAGTGGCTGAATAAATCTGATAGGTCATATGTTCTCTACAAAGTCAAATGCTTTGACAAAATTTTCTGCAGTGAAATTATTTACCATGCACCATTTTTATGTTGTCACTATTTGATTATCTTTTGCTTTGTGGCCATGTGAAAGAGTGCTGAATTTTTCAGATTCTTCAGTATTTGCCTATCAGAGAATTACTGTGGGGTCAGGTCAAATTTAGGGCTTTAGCCTTCCAAATTCCTCCTTTCTAGAATAACTCAGAAAGTGACTCTGCTATTGTTAGTTAAACAATGTGACATAACATCACATCTTAGCATTCCAGCAACTGTATGTACACTTTCTATGGTTTTAAAAACAGATGAGGTGAAATATCATGTGAGATTTAATGAGTTCATATTGCTCTGGCCACAAGGTACAATTCAAGAACATTATTGAAGATGTACTTTGTGTCTGATACAATATTAAAAACTTCAGATATGAGGGGGGACCCCAAAAACCCAGAATTTATTTATAAAAAATGTGTGTTTACTCTTAGATGTTTAAACTTCAGTCATTGTCAACGTAGTCTCCATTTGATGCAACCCACCTACCCAGATGTTTTTCCATGATGTTTTGAACTTATCAATTTTGATGGCTTTTAGTGCTTCTGCCATTTTTTGTTTCACCTCTTCCATGACAGCAAAATATTTCCCTTTAAGGACTTATTATCATCTAGGCAAACAAAAAATAGTCATTCAGGGCAAGATCAGATGAGTAGGGAGGGTGGACCAAAGGGGTCATGATGTTTTTGGTCCAGAACTGCTGAACACAAGTCGATGTGGGCACTATGGTTGTAAATCACTCATCGTGACATAGGCAAATGTGTTGAAAGAGTCTTCAAAAATAATTCACCGAAGCCAAATGCAGCCTCTCACAACACCCAACCGGTACACTGAAACGACTAGGTTCCTAGAACACTCACCAAGCAAGGAAAGCCTGTTCTACAAAGGGTCCACCCTTCAGAAGATGATTCCAGTTTCTGGGGGTTCCCCCTTCCTATGTCATCTTGTTTTATGCCCATAGTTACACTGTAATATAAGAACTGATAACATCCATATTTTATAGTTGAGAATACCCAGCTTCAGAAAGGCCAAGCAATTTGTCAAGGCCACAATGCTTACAAGTTGAGGTTTGGATTAGTCTAATGTGAAAGCCTATGCATTTTCTAATTTATCATGTGGATCCCAGGATAAAGTTAGTAGCTCTTTATAACATAAATGCAGTTATTTTTAAATTAAAGTTTTAAAAATTCACTTTGCCTTTTATAAAGAAAGTAGAAATGGGATGAGAAACTTACATGTTCTTGTTATGCAATAAACATGCAAGTGACTTTCAAATGCTCTGTAGTGAATCCTTAAAAAAATGATTATTTCTATAGTAAATATGATAGGTGTGGTTGAAATTCTGAATTCTAAACTTCATTTCTACTTAATATAGTTCATGTTTTTCTCAACTAAGGTGGATAATTGATTTTTTAACTTCATGGAAACATTATAGATAATACATGTTTTGTTGTTAATTGGGTATTGAGGTACATTTTTTTTTGCTGGGTTTATTCATTGAGTGCATATGCCAGGCACCCTTCTAGGTGCTGAAGTTGGGCAGTGAAACAGAAATATCTGCCCCCATGGACCATACATTCTACTGATTTTTTTCTCTGTAACAAACTCATACATTTCATTGAAATATACTAGATATAGACAATATAACTGGTTGATAATGTTTATCTACCATTAATTTGACTCAAGATTTCAGGATAATCAGAAACATCAAACTTAAGGTGTACCTTAACCTGGCAATTGGTGAAACAATTCCTTTAAATTTTAAATCCATTTCCTGATGCTGAGATGTATAGTCGAAACAGATGTTCCTTGAGTCAAGAAATGATATTAAAAGCAAATTCTGAGGTGGCATAGGTGGCTATGTTACTGAACTTCTTATAATTTGTTTTTGGCAGTCATATCTATTATATTCCTTTGCTTTCAGAGTCCTAAGTCTATGCCTAAGGCCTTCGACACCTGCTTTACATGGCTCTCATCTCTCACCTTTTTTACATTTGCTCTTTCTCCATTCTTAGAGACACTTCTCTCAGTTTCTCCATTATTTTCTAGCATCTGAATTCATGACATGGAGTGATTCCAAGTCATTGTGTGTGTGAAGGTTGAGTTTCTTTGGTGACAATGCTATCAGAAAATGTTGTGATGTTTCAGCATATGTTGAGTCATTGTAAGTTTGATTTGGGTCTTCAGATTTAACATTATGTATTTAGAACCATTGTCTTCTTTCTCTAATTTACTGGAACAGTTCAAAAAGATAGGAAAGTATAAAAATAAGGGTAATTCCTTGCAAAGTATCAATATTATATCCATTCCAATCAAAAGTAGACAGCTCAGAAACAAAGGGGGGGCAATAACTTTCAAGAAAATTATTTAGGTGCTTTTTCTTTAAGTTAAACCCAGATGAACATGAAAACAGGAAATTATTGTGAGGTAGAAAGCATACTGTTTTTAACCTTTGATGCTGGTGGGTAATTGATAGAGGAAGGAACCTCTGATCCGAAGACTATTGAGTTATTCTCTTTTTGCCAAAGCCACTGTGTCAAAGAAAAGGCCTTGTAAAAAAATTTCATAAGAGTAAACTAACTTACAAAATTGGAACACTTTGCCTGAAACTGCAGTGTTTGCCCATACATGTGTGATAGAAAATAGAAATAGCTTGTTTTATAAAATTACAATTGGTGAATACTCTGAAATTTTATTTTATTTTTTGATTTACTCTTTATTGTATGTTTTCCATTACCATTTAGTCCCCTTGTACCCCTTCCTCCCAGCAATCACCACACTGCTGTCCATGTCCACAAGTCCTTTTTCCTTTTTGCCTAGTCCCTCCACCCTCTAAACTTTGAACAACATGTTATCAGCCCACGTTTTACACAGTCAAGAAAACAGTTGACATGAATTGGATTGGATCAGCCTGACAAGGGACACAGATGATGCTCATGGAGTGACACAGAGGCAGATGATTAAAGAGGAAATGGCCCACACCAGAATGGCAGCAGAGACATTCTGCCTAGCTACACCCTAATTACAGACCAATATTTCATTAGACATTCGTTTTTCTATTAATTTATTGGGACTGCATAATTTATTAATATCTGGGCACTATGATAGGTGTCAAAGATACAGCAGTGAACAAAAAACACAGCATCTTCCTCACAGAACTCACACTTCAGTTATTTTTGCATATTTTTTGGTGGTTTGGTAATATCTGTATAGTGGTAGAGACTCTCTCAACCTTCACAAAATTGAAGGGAGTTAAGGCCTTACTCCGTATTAGGCTTTGGTTTAAGGAAATGAGGCTGGTTTCATCTTCTATCTTAACCACTAAAACTTTCTCCATTGCAGGGTGCCAATGTCCTCAGGTAAAACTACATTTCCAAGCCTCTCTTTACAATAAGGATGTCCGATAAAACGTAAGCAAAAGTCAAAGAATGAGGCATCCAGAAAAGCTATTTAATTGAGAAATATCCATCTGCATTTGCTCCTTCCTGCTGTATAGAATATAGGTATAATGGCTGCAGCTGAAGCAGCCATTTTGAGACCATGAGGCAATTTGAAGATGGAAATAAATTGAAGGAGCCTGGTTCTCTGGTAAAATATTAGAGTGATCATAGAAATCCAGGAAAGCTTGTCTCTGAATTTCTTCAACATGAAAAACAAAGTCACCTATTTATCTTGCTGGTTATCTGAGTTTTTTGAAATATGCAGTCCTTTTTATTTTTTTATTTTTTAACATTTTATTTGTTTATCTTTTTAGAGGGGAAGGGAAGGAGAGAAGGAGAGAGGGAGAGAAATATCAATGTATGGTTGCCTCTCGTGCATCCCTTGCCGGGAACTGGCCTGCAACCCAGGCATGTGCCCTGACTGGGAATCGATGTAGTACTTTTTATTTTTGAAGAATACCTATACATAGAGAGAAAAGACATAAAATTCTAATACAGACTTGAGCTTATATACATATTACAATGTATTCCAAATATAGGCTTGAATTTTGTCAATTAAATCTTCCATATACCCTACCATTTTTGGTTTATAAAGCTCTCTGCTTCAAGACTTCTATGAGGCATTTTAAGAAAAGATGCCTAACCAGAGGAACTCATTGACCATTCTAAACAGTTTTGTGTATGTGTATGTGTTCAGGAAGGATGGACCAGCCAAAAAAAGCCCTGTACCCTACCCCATGAAGTTCAAGATAAGTTACTCCTGTGTTATTTCTTCTACAGTTGCTTTGATTTCATCATTTTCTAAATTCTTATTATATATCCTTTATATCACAAATTTAATGGTTTATTAACTACCTTTAATAATTTTAATTGTTTATGAATATTTTTTTCCTTAAGGTCTTGAATATCTTCCACCCTTGCAGACAAAACACTGTCTCTTTATGTTATTTTTGCAGTGATACTCAGACTGTGAAAAGACACTCTGTTATTACTAACTAGGTAATTATATGACCCAGGCACCCTTGTTTAGTGAATAAAACAGCATTTTTATTTTGTTAAAATATTTAAAATTTGTTTTATAAAAGGTATTTTTGTGAGTACTTGTAAAATAAATGCTTTCTAATGAAGTGTGAAAATTTAATTTTTTGTTGCAATTTACAAGAGCATTTTTGGAAGAGTGTCTTTGGTGGAGATCCCAGTGACACATTTGGTAACCTTACTCAACATGGGCTGTTCAATTCTTCATTCAGCAGATCTTTCCCGAGTACCCTCTACCTACCGAGCATTAACTTAAGGTGGAGGGGAGGAGTAAGGTGGATGTGATGGGAGAAATGCAGAGGCTGTAGCACAAGGAGCTATTCTGATTGGGAGAGTGACTATAAACAAGTATGCAAATGTATAATATAATTCTGGATAATGGGAAGAAAACGTTATACAAAGAAATCAAAACAGTAAAGAAGGATAGAGAATAATAGGATGAGGATTATTTTTTGATGTGGAAGCAGCAAAGCCAGCAAGACAGAGATCTGGAAAATGAATTCCAGGACTTCAGTTAGGAATGAGTTAGGTTTATTCCAGAAACACCTAGAAGGCCAGTGTGGCTGGAGGCAGAGTGATATGGAAGGAGCTCCCAGAGGGAGGGGGAGGGCAGGTCTTCCAGGTTTACAAAGTGAAAGTAAGGGTTTATGTTTTACTCCAAGGGCAATGAATGGCAAATAACTGGAAAGTTTTAACTGGGAAATGCATATTATTAGATTTACATATTAAGCTGTGGGTTTTTTTTTTTTTTTTTTTTTTTGGCTGCAAAGTAAAGGATCAAGTATTTAAGAACTTAGGTGGAAACTGGGAGACCAAGTAACAGATGACAAAGGTAGTCCAGGTGAGAAATAATGTAGGCTGGACTAGGGGAATAGTGGTGAGATGTCAAAAAAGGCAAATTCAGAAAATATTCAGCAGGTAGAATTAAGATTTGCTGATATGGGGAGTGTGCTGAACAGTGTTTTTTTCAGTCAACATACAGAGTAGATGAAATTCAGGGTGATCATTTTAATATCTGAGATATTGAATAAATAGTTCTCATTTCATTCTGAAAAATACAGCTGTCCTTAAAAGCATTGGACTTTCAACTAAATGACCTGTCAGATGATTAAAAGGAGTCATAGAATCCTTTAAAGAGAATTCTTACTGGAATAACTATTATAAGTGTGTAATCAAGAGGTAGAAGGAGAAAAAATAATTTTCATGTTGATCATTACTTTGTGAACAGTGTAAATCATCTGGATTTTAAATCACAAATGTTGAATGTTTCTGTTTTTATTTTTACTTTGACTTTCAGTTTGTTCCCTGGCAACTGGCAGTTTTAATTACAGTAAGAAAAACAAAATATTTGACAACTTAAAAATTTACAAAACCAGGTATGTTAAGTTGAAAGTACTCTTAGGGTAGGATGCTGGCTGTACTTTACTGGGAATCATCAGAAATGTTGACATGCAGGGAAAGAAGTACATATCAGAAAATTTGACAGCTTTGTGAATGGCTTGAAAGGTAGAAGATATTAAAAAAAAAAACAAGACCAAATGTTGAAAATGCAGTGATTAAGCATGCTGTCAATAGATTCTGACAGTAGGCATGCAATGCAAGTTAGGCATTTCACACATAAGCACTATTGCATTAGACAGATAAACAAACATCCACTAATTTTCTCACTGGGTTTGATTAATTTTCTTCAATTCTTCTACAGTCAACAAGACTGGGATCACTTTATCAGGATATGGCTTATTTGTGATAGATCACAGTGGGAGGTAAATCAGCTGGAGATAGGCAGACAGACAGACAGACTGGCACTGGAACAATTGTGGCTAGCCTGCTATAGCTGCAAGGAGGGTGAAATATTTAGTGTCATTGTGTAAAATTCATGGTTTATTTTTTTTTACATGATAGCTCTTACTTAGCTGTTCTTTGCAATTTTTGAAATTAAAGACTAAACAGGAACTGATAAATAAAATAGATCATTTGGAAACACTCAAATTTTAACACTCCATTCTCATTAAATATCTAAATGTAGGGAACTTCTAAAAATGAAGCAAAGATCAAACAGCATAGGCAATATTTTCCCTGAGATAAAGCCTGAACTTTCTAACTTAAGCTAGGCTATCAGGTTCCTTGCAGAGAAAAATGGAACTTATAGTTGGAACTAGTAGTTAGTGGTTAGGGACTGTGCAGTATAAAATTTCATTTAGCATTGAAATAACTCTAAGATGTGGTTATTATTACCTGCATTTTGTAAGATAGAGAAAAGGAGTTTTAAAAAATAAACATGATCTGAGTTTGTGAAGTAAACTCATATTGTTCATGGTATTTCCACATGCTTTTCTCGGTCTCTTCTTTACGGTAAGGAATTTTCCATTAGTTTGAAAGAAATAGTTAGGAGGTAAGTTTCAGCTCAGAAAAAAAGAAGTGTCTTCTATTAAACACTCTCCAAGCAAAGTGGACCTTCTCAGGAGGCAATGAGATCTTTTCCAGCTGTAAGATCATATGAATCTATGATTATATTCTACAATCATGATGAAATAAATTAGAAATTGGATTTTATCATGCAGTTTAATGTATTACTAAAACAATGTAAGGTGGGTATTTATCATTGCTCTCAGCACCCAGGGAAGATGAGGACAGATGCTCCTACTGTAGCCTCCTTCAGTTGCCCTGTAGGAGTAAGGGCTGAAACAGGAGCAGGAGTGAGCCTCAGCTTCTCCTGAGTTGATTCATGCATTTCTCAGGTCAACCAGTAAGAATAAAATACACCAGATAATTTCTGACCCCTTTCTCACGCAAGTTTTGAAATGAGATCTGATATTTACTTTTTATCTTGACAAAAGCACATTCCATCTTCTGATAGAAGCTAAATTAAAGTATTGGTCTGGCTAGTAACTTTAGGTATTCTAGATGTTTAGAGTCCAATATGAACACATTTTAGAGTAAAAAATGCTACCCTAATCTAACTACAAATGTCCTTAACACAATAAATACTTCTCACTTGGCTGATGTGTTCGAACCACACCAGTTACCATATTTCCAGCCCTGGCTGGTGTGGCTTAGTGGATTGAGTGCTGGCCTGTGAACCAGAGGGTCACCAGTTCAATTCCCAGTTAGGGCACATGCCTGGGCTATGGGGATCCTTATTGGTGTGGTGGGTGAGGTGCAAGAGGCAACCACACATTCATGTTTTTCTCCTTCCTTTCCCCACTCTCTAAAAATAAATAAATAAAATCTTAAAAAAAATAAAACATACCAGTTATATTTCTATTTCCTGAAAAGTACTTTCTCTAATTTGTTTCCCTTTTGACCTTAACCTATAGTTTTGCTGTATTTATCACTTTTATATTCATACATAAATAATGGCTATGATTCTAGCATTAAATAATATCTATTTAAAATTTGGGGTAATTGTTTTTATTGTGGTTATTGATAATAACAAGAAAAATGAACAGAAAGCTGAAAGATTCCTCAAGATCATTACCAAAGAATATTATCTGGTGTGACTATTAAGATGCCAGCATTTACATAAGAGATTTTATGAATTTACTACAATTGTTGGCAAAAATATGGAACAACTGGACATCTCTTTCACTGCTGGTTAGAAATATAAAACGGTTCCACCACCTAGGTAAATAGTTTGGTGCTACAGTATGAATGAATCTCAACACTATTATGCTTGGTGAAAGGAGTATATGCTATATGGTTCCATTTATATAAAATTCTAAAAAAAATACAGTTGTGTTTCTTAACAATGGTAATACATTCTAAAAAATTGCATTGTTCAGTGATTTTGATGTGTGAACGCCATGGTACGCACTTACATGAACCTGGATGGTACAGCTGCTACTGCGCTTAGGTGGCAGGTTACAGTCTATTGCTTCTAGACTACAAACCTGCACAGCATGTTACCATACTGACTACTATAGGCAATTTAACATAATGGTAAATATTTTTGCACCTAAACATAGGACAGGGACAGTAAAAATATGGTATAAAAAACAAAAATGGTACAGCTGTACAGGGTGGTTACCATAAAAGGAGCTTGTGGGACTGGCAGTTGCTCTGGATAAGTGAGTAGTGAGCAAAAAAATGAAGGCCTAGGACGTTACTGTATACTACTGTAGGCTGTATAAACACTGTACACTTAGGCTACACTAAATGTCACCAGAGGGGAGAGGAGGGAAGATCACGGGAAAAGGGGAAGGGTTTACAGGAACAAGTATAAAGGACACATGGATAAAAACTAGGGGTGTGGAAATGGGAGGGAACTGGGGAGGGCTGGGGCGGTGGGCTGGGATGGGAGTAAAAGACAGAAAACTGTACAAGAACAATTAAAATAAATTAAAAAATATTTCTCTTTGATAATAAATTTACCTTAGCTTACTGTAACTATTTTACTTTATAAACTTTTTAAGTTTTTAACTTTTTGACTCTTTTATAATAACAGAGATTAAAACACAAACATTGTACAGCTGTACAAAAATATGTTCTTTCTTTATATCCTTATTCTATAAGCTTTTTTCTATACAACATATGGATTTTTTGTTTTTGATTTTTAGACTCTTTTGTTAAAAACTAAGACATAAATACACATAGTCTAGGTCTATACAAGGTCAGGATCATTAGTATCACTATTGTTCACCTCCACATCTTGTCCCACCAGAAGTTCTTCAGGGGCAATAACATGCATGGAGCTGTCACCTCCTATGACAACAGTGACTTCTTCTGGAGCACCCCTTGAAAGAACTGCCTGAGGCTCTCTGGTGTCACTCTTTTCAGAAATAGATCCATGGTGGTTTGCTCGGTTTCTTTTTTTCATCATAGATTTGCTTGTAAGCAGTTAATGCGCCATGAACATCCCTCTCAATTGATGAAAAGCTTTTGTTGTTGGGGTCCACATTTTCAAATGGTTAAGGAGCTTGTTGAGGTCTACAAAAGCTTCTGCTAACCCTTTCACTGTGAATTATCTTGGGGATTATTTTTCCCTCTCCTGCATTTTCCTTTTCCCTTGCCTTTTCTTCAGCTATGTGATCCTGTTGATCCTGTTCCAGTTCAAACAACTCCTCATTAGTCAGTTCCTCAGGAACCACTTCTAGGTGCTCCTCAGTGTTGGCCTCATTCATACCCAGGGTGAGGTTCTCTGACATCTCAGCCACAGCCTTGCTGATTTTTGCAACTTCCTCATCCTAGAAAAATCCTTTGAAGTGGCGGGCTATGCTCTCACTAGGTGATTTTAATTTTTCAGCTCCATTATAATCTTACAGGACCACAGTCATATATGTGGCCTATGGTTAACCAAATGTCACTATGAGGCACAAGACTGTATGCAAACTAATCTATAGTGATGGAAAGCTGATCAGTGATTGCTTGGAGAGCCAGGTTAGGATGGGGTTGGGCATAAAGAAATCAGGGAATTAAAAAGTTCACTATCTTAGTTTTGGTCAAATTTTCATGAGTGAATACATATTTCAAAACTTATATTGTATACTTCTAGTGTGTGCTGTATATTATACTTCAATTATATTTAATAAAGTTATTTTTAAAATTATAGTACATAAGAAAGTTGCTTATTTTTGAAGAAGAATATTTATACATAAGCCAAAGACCATAATAATATTAGAAATGTCTCAGCATTTTGTTAATTCATTCAGAATGAAGACTACTTTTTTAAAAAATGATTTAAAATGACAAATGTCAGTGAATGTGTCATTCTGACAATATTCTCTTGTCTATCTCCAATGACAAGTTTTTAATTATAGAGTTTATATGAGTTTTCAAGGAGCTGATCTTAGAGACATACAAATCAGAAAAAAACTTACATGCATAACCTTTGCCTCTGTTCACAATGAATGTCACGTTTGGTCTATCTTTAGCTTCATAGTGTTTCCATCTCTATCAAAAGCAAAATGGATGTTCACAGTGAAGACTAACCGCTTTTATAATGAAATCTGCTGTTTACAATGCAATGTTACCTGAGTCCCAATTATACATCATGGACTGATACTAATAGTCATTTTGGATAGCACTCACCTCCGGGAGTAATGGAATTATGCTGTAGAAAACACCTTTGTTTAATGCTCCTCAACCGTGCTATGCTTCAATGAGAAAAAACTTTTTTAATTCAGTACAAATATACACCTCTCCTGGTAGTAGCCTCAGTACTATCATTTATCATTCCTTTTATTTTAAATATTTTTTTAAAAAAACTCTTTTATTTGTTTGTATGGCTAATGTTCTTTGTTATCTAAGTATTGCACTATGTCGTCCAAGTTCAGTTCTAATCAAATGCAGAATATATATTAGAATATATTGTGAAAGGAGCCACAGTACATAGGCTAGTATTTAGCTGTGGTTATGCTTTGTATTGTAAGAACCTCCTTTGTTCCCAGCATTTACTATTTTCAGACAGAAACTCAGTAGGGAGTTTCAAGTCTTCTAATACTTTAATATCCAACTGAGAAGCTGTGTGATATAGGTGGGATTAAATATCCAAATCCTGTCTGTGAGAAAGTGTCTTTCTTTCAGGCATTAAAAAAAGTCAATTGATCACTACTTAAAACTCTGGCTACCCCCAGGGACCTTGCCATTTAGTAACTTATTCAGGAGAGATGAAATATAGCCTAAAGGTTGAAAGCACACATTTAAGGGCAGGGCTAACTTCAGGTGCACACGACCTCTGCAGTCACAAAGTGCCCTGCACTTAGAAGCATTCTGCATTTAGGTTAGTGCTCTGTTTGCCCCTCTTGAAGCTCAATAATTTTTGAACAAGGGGTCCCACATTTTTGTTTCGCGCTGGGTCTCACAAATTAGGTAGGCAGTCCTACTTACCATTCAGACAGACTCTGACCTTCTAAGAACCTATTTTTTCATCCATAAAAATAAAGTATAAGTATTGTACCTATTCCCGGGATTGTTCTTAGGAGTATACGAGAAAGAATTTAGCTTTATAAATACTGAATGACTACTGACTATTAGCTTTGTTGTTGTTAAATCATCTTGTTTATTACTATCTGCTGTTTAAAATGTCTATAAAATAGAAAATCTTACTTTGAAGATGTGTATCACATTGTGCCATGCATATTAGTTTGTTAACTTTTTATATATGAAGTCTGTCTGGGAAAAGTCCAGCCATTGCTAAGATAATAAGAATGATTTGCCTGACATTGATGTAACGTGGCAGCCAAGGAGAGTGGACTGGAATGTGAGTCTGTGAACAATGACAACTTCACTGTACTAATCAGTGGGGGCGGTAGACACCACTGAGTGAGCATATGTACTGCATGGCCAGCACATTCAAAATGACTGAGGGAATCAGAGAGATGCAAATTAAAACCACAATGAGATACCACTTCACACCGGTCAGAATGGCCATCATAAACAAAGCAACAAACAAATGTTGGAGAGGTTGTGGAGAAAAGGGAACCCTAATGCACTGTTGGTGCAATTGCAGACTGGTGCAAACCACTATGGAAAACAGTATGGAATTTTCTCAGAAAACTAAAAATAGATCTGCCTTTTGACCCAGCAATTCCACTGCTAGGATTATATCCTAAGAACCCTGACACACCAATCCAAGAGAACCTATACACCCCTATGTTGATAGCAGCACAATTTATAATAGCCAAGTGTTGGAAGCAACCTAGGTGCCCATCAGTAAATGAATGGATCAAAAAACTATGGCACATTTACACAATAGAATTCTATGCAGCAGAAAGAAAGAAGGAGATCCTACCCTCTGCAAGAGCATGGATGGAACTGGAGAGCATCATGCTAAGTGAAATAAGCCAGGCAGTGAAAGACAAATACCATATGATCTCACCTTTAACAGGAACCTAAACAACAAAACAAACAGACAAGCAAAATATAACCAAAGACACTGAAATAGAGAACAGGCAGACATTGACCAGAGGGGAGAGGGGAGGGAATTTCAGGGGAAAAGGGGAAGGGTTTACAGGAACAAGTATAAAGGACACATGGACAAAAACAAGGTGGGGAAGAAATGGGAGGGAGGTGGGGAGGACTGGGGGGGTGAGCTGGGATGGGAGTAAAAGGCAGAAAACTGTATGTGGACAATTAAAATAAATTTTTTAAAAAATGACTGAGCAAATAGAGCAATGAATCTGAATCAAATTTTGCACTAAGCTTGAACATTCCTTCACAGAAACTGTTTGGATGATTCACAAGGCTTTTGTGGATGATGCAATGAGTGTAGTGCAAATAAGAGTGTGGCACATATGCTTCAAAGATGTTTGAGAATCTGTTGAAAAGGATCCACATTCTAGAAGGCCTGCAACAAGCAGAACACTTGAGAATGTCAAATGTACATGGGCTGCAATCAATAAAGATCAGCAACTGACAGAGGCTGATCTGGAGATTCCAAAAACTACTGTGTCTGAGATTTTGATGCAGAATCTTGGCATGAAATGTGTCATGGCAAAATTCATTCTGCAGCTTCTGTTACCAGAGCACAAGGAACATCATACTGCAGTTGCTAATGACTTGATTCAAACCACTACCAATGAGCCAGATTTCCTCAAGGAGGTCATAACTGTGGAGGAGACTGAAGCATTATTGTCTTCTGTACAATGTTTCTTGTATCTTGTATTTTCTTCAATAAATATTTCCATTTTGCATAGTATATGGATGGATACTTTCTGGACAGACCTCATATCCATATATCAATTTTAATTTAAAATGGATTATGCATATCAGTGACTTACATGCCATTCCTGTTGATTTTCTCTAAAGAATTAAAGCCAATGCACCAAATTTTATTGCATCCCATGTTTCAGAACAATTCAGGAACAAAAACAGGCTTCTTTCTGATTCTAGGTCCCTGACCTCCTTTTCATAGAGCATTGACTTTAGAAAACTTGTGATTCTAAATTCTTTCTCTGCCCCCTTGAGATATAAATCATCTCTCAGACTTTTGCCAATTTTAAACCCAGGAATGTCTTCATCAAAGACTTGAGAGCCATGCCTTTGAAATGTAAACATCAAGGGACATAGTGCCTCAGTCTCCCGAACCTGGTTGGAAGTTAGGAACCGAACTTCAGTAAGCACTGATTAACAAACACAGATTGGCTAATAACACTGACCAGTCTTCTTCCTTACATTCTTCAGCACTTTTTGTTTTTTTACCCCAGCACTTTAAACCCTCTGACTTTTGTTTCAGTGGAATTGAGTTCAGTTTCTCTTCCCTATTGCAAAAGTCTGAAATAAATTCTTCCATTCTTGTTTAATTCTGTCCAGTGTGATTTTTCTTTAATACTAAGGACACTTAATGGGTAAGCTTTATAACATACTGTTTGAAAGTGTGACCAGGGAACCAAGCTATACGTTCAGATTCTGGACACACCATTTGTCACCTATCATGCCTACTTGTGCTTGGGCAAGTATCTTAACGTCTCCGCATCTCGGTTTTTCCATTTATGTATTAGAAATATTAATAGTGCCTACCTTATAGAGCTATTGTGAGAAATAAATGAGAGGTCCATTTATAATTCTTAGCAAACTGAAGCCTGGCTAAATAAATATTAGCTCTAAACAAATATCTCAATAAATGCTAGCTATTAATATCAGTCACAAAATTAAAAAAAAGAGGTGTTATTTGGTCTCAGCTGATATTTCAGGCCCTGTCATCAATTTTTGTAACTATTAGAAGAGTTTCTGATTTCCTTTCCAAATCCACAGTCTTGCCCATCCCCTCAACCTGCAAGACAGAACCTTTCTAAAATGTATCTTCCATCATTTTTACATTCTTATTATACCTCCATGCTTTTATGTTACTTTGAAGATAAAGTTCAACTCCCACAAGATGGCATTCAAAGGGCACCCATATCTAGCTCTGGCCATCTCTCCAGCCTCATGTCTCATGACCTTGCCATTCCCATCTCTCTCACTGTACCCTGCCTCTCACTATGCAGGACTTGTGCAGGGTCCCGCCAGCATTGCATTATCTACTCTGTGGCTCACAGTACTAGCTTTGCTGGAAAATTCTTCCCCTCCTTATTTCCCCTATGAAGTCTTTATGTTTGTTTATTTTGATCCAGATTTCATTTATATTTTAATTTCAAAATAACCTAATCTTATTGTATAATAGTCACAAAATTCCAAGATAGAGCGTGATTATTTACTTAACATTATTCCCCTTTTCCATAGCCCTTCTAAAAGCTAATCATTGTTAAAAGTTTGGTTTTCCCCTCTTTTTATTGCAGGCATAAATATTCATACACAAAAATGTACTCGATAGTATGCTTTTACACAAGTGTGATCATTCTATATGTACAATTCTGAAACTTACGCCTTTTTAAAAACAATATTCCACAAGTGCTCTCATTTAGGCCCACAAGAATCTTATAAATTATGATTATTAGCTCTTATCTTCCAGCTGTGAAAATGGGTTCAGAGAAGTACTGTTTAGGTTCGTAGGGATAGTAACAGGCAGAGATGGATGTCTGACTCCAAAGCACTTTATCTCAACAAGAATGTTATGTTAGTATGTAGGTAGACTCATTACACAAGAATTAAACTGATGGATTGGGAGAATCAGGAGGAAGTCAAGGGACTGAAGCTGTCGATAAGAACTCTGTATCAGGATGCCAAGCTGGAATAAAGTAGTGAGAAAGGTACGAGTTTGGGAGGTGGGCATCAGAAAAAATCAGAATTTGACATTTTAGCAGTGAAAGAGTTGGGAGGCTGGGTAGATTTAAAGGAAAGTACTGCTGGAGATACCTGAGAAGAACAAGAAACTTTGAAATCTTAAACCTCCCTTCTCAAAGAGATGATAAATGAAGGAAAGGCTGAATTCAGTTTCTTAAAGCTGACATCTATGATCTGGGTTTATGGAACTGTGTGTGTTTGTTTGTTCGGGAAATTGGGAGGAATGATAGGAAAGATCATTTTGTTCTCTATGTCACCACTGTCCTGATTTGCCCTATTCCCAACATGGTACTTTCAGTGCTAAAAGCAAACCAGGAAAAACTGATCATGTTGCTTGAAAATAACCTTTTGGAGCAACTTCTCCTACATTTCTGTCTCCATCTTTTCATCCTATTTTAAGTCTGCTCTGCTTTGATGGCCCATCTCAAATGCCATGGTTTTCAGGAACTCTAACAGTACCCACAATTCCAAATTGTAACTGCTTTTCTTTACTTTGGTTTTACTAAATATTCAGAATTTGTATCATGTTATCTAGAATTACATTTATTTGCAGCAGGTGTCTCTCCTCTATTAGTTTTGTGTGACTAGTATAAGATATAGAAGCAACTTTTTACATATAAAAATTATGCCAATAATTGTTATTATTAAATAATAATCTTAATTACTATTTAATAAACAATTATCCCAACCCCACATATTGAATAACCCAACTTTTCCCACTGACCTAATCTCCTCTGTCATAAGTTGAGTTTCCATATCTATATGGTTCTGTTTCTAGGCTGTCTCTTAGAATTTACACTCCTTACAGAGAAGCCACTATCCTAGTAGTTTTGAATCTCCACCACCACAACCACCAATACCAAACATATACCTCCTACTTGATAAATGCTTCAAAATATTTACTAACTTTAATTAAAACAAGCCTACTATTGTTTTAAGCCCCTTTGACTTCTGTTGCCTTAGATCTAATGAGAGGATTCATGGCAGATGTATATTTTCTAGATCTGAAAGGATATATCAGTTTGATATGTTTGCATTATAAAGCCACAGGAACCTGTTCAATATTTTCATAACTATTTACTTGAATTAGATTTCAAATATGACATTAGATTAGGATCTAGGACAGAGAAATACCATTTCCATTTGAAGCAACAAAAATTCTTATTTGAAACTAACATGAAGATTAGAAAATGGTTTTCAAAATTTATTTGCAAACACAAAGATACTATTTATAAAACAAAATATTAAAAGTCTATTGACAACTTGATGGAAATAAAACCATGAGGTAGCAAAGAAAAGGGTTTTGGGGAAAATCATATACAAGATTGTCATCAAGTTGCTAGCTATTGTTTTTGATGGTGGGTTTTATAAGTATATATTATACTATTTTAAATAACTAATTTAATAATAACTAAAACACACGCCACACTTGGACTGATGATGAGAACACATTATGAACAATTGGTTATAACTAATCCAATTTTATGCAGCTGAAGTAAAAATAAGGAAAACATGGTGAAGTTGTCAATAATGTTGATAAATGGAAATATGTATCATCTACATTGGCCATATTAAATATTAGCTCACTTTGACACATATACATTGAACATGTACTGTGGACTTAGGACTCAACTTTTTTGAGAAAGTAATTATTTTGAGGTCACTGAAAGTCCTTTATTTTTTAAATGAAATTACTATCTTAAAAATAGAACCAGTAATATAAATTACTTAATTTAAAAAACTGCTCCCTGTGCTTTTGACCATGCATGCACCTCATTAATTGAAACAGTCTGAAATACAAGCTCAATGTGGAAATATTTATTTATATTCATATATCTTTCACCATCATTGGCTACTTAGAAATATATATGCATGTGTGTATACATATGTGTGTATATATACATATATATATATTTAAAGCTTAGCTATAAATGATAGTGGATGTAAATCTTTATTTCAGTACCCATCTTTTGAGTTTCTAACTCCTTCTTGCTCCATCTATATGTCATCTTGGTATTAACTTATAACATGGCTGACAAAGAACTCCTATTAAAAGCAGGAGAAATTTCAGCTCTGTCATTTTTCTAAGATTCCCTTTTGTACAAATTGTAGGTCTTTTGTTGTTGTTGTTGTTGTTCAATCAGTAATTCCCTCACCATTTTGCAAGGGATATTTTAATTAACATGAAACAACACACTCTGAAAATCCATTTAACCAGTTGAGTGAAAGTAATCAGCGGGAGGTGAACAAAGGCTTGAGGCTCTCTCAAGGCCTCTAAATAATGGAACTCCCTCATACACACCTGGTACAAGTATTTTTATGCACTATTTTAAAGAACCTATTAAAAAGGTCAATAGCAACAACAAAGATCCTCGGAAGTCTTACTTCTGAGAATTTATGCTAAGTGAGCCATCAATAAAATGGATAAAAGATTTTCTTTTGAAAAATAATTTCAAGCTTATTAAAATTTTCAACAACTAAAAAATGTGTAAACAATTTGTATTAATTCACACACTAGAATAATAGGCAGCCATTAACATGGCATTTCTAAAATATTTCATGACAATCAGCAATGGTTATAATACTAAGTAAAAACAGCAGAATACAAAATAGTATATAAAATTAAATATATAAATAGAGAGAAAATTGTAAGTTTGTACATTTTCCTTTTTCTTTGTTTTGTCCTTTAAATTGCAAATTCTCCACAATAAGCAAGCACTTTGTTTATAATGATAAAATTTTCTTATAAAGTTATTTTAAAAATTAACCCTCATAATCCTGCCATCCAGAGATAATCAGTATTAAAATTTTGGTCTCCTCCTGTACTCTTTCTGTGCATATTAGCATAGCTGATACCATACTGCACACACAATTGTATGCTTTTTAACATGAACATTAGAGGAAAGGCGCAAAATCAGTATATAACTGTGTGTGAGAGGCCTTTGAGTCAACTAGATCTGGGCTTAAGTCTTAATTTTGCCACCGAATAGCAAAATCAGATAGAATTGTGTTTGTCTGCACTTAATAAAAATCTAACTTCTGTGACTTAATCAAACAAAGTGAAGAGTCTTAGGCAAACATGGGCTGGTGCAGTCCTCAAGAATCCATCAAAGTACAGGCTCCTCCTAGCTTCCTATCCTACCATTCTTAGCTTGTGGTTTTCAGCCTTCATTACAAGATGATTGCTAATGTACAGACTTCTCAGGCTCAGCTGAGAGAAGAAGGAAAAGATAAAGGCAATCAGGCTGGAAAGTTTCACTCCAGTTGAGCCTTTGTTTAGAGTGGCAATTTCTGCTTAAATAGTATTGGCTATAATTAGGCACATGGCCAGCCTAAATTGTGTTAACCTGGTGACCGACTGAGCGTATTTTTAGTTGAGCACATTGAAATCCCAAACAAAAGTGGAGTTCTGTTAGTAAGGAAGAAAGGAGAATAGATTTTAGGTGAGCAACCAGCAGAGACTAAACCGTAGCTGCATAGCCCTCAGCAAAGCGCTGATATTCAGTTTTTTCACACTTGAAATGGGATTAAGGAAATATCTCTTGGAGAGGTTGTGAGGGCTTAAGGCATGTAAAATGATTGGCACAATGCCTAGCATACATAAGCATTCAAGAAAGTATTAGCTATTATTTATTCCAGCTCATAAACATAATAGGCTATCATATGGATGTACCTCAATTTCATTAACAATGTTAATTTATTTTGGTCATTTTTATCTATACATCTCTTCTACTAAATAAATAATTATATTTTTACTTAAATTAGTGTTGCTATGAAAAATTTGTGTGCAATTTTCCCTTCAGTTTGTATTACATTCTTAAGAAAATTTCATTGAAATTAAATGAATGAATCAAGGAGTTTGAACAATTTTAAGATACTTGATTCATCTTGATGGTTTTCTCCCCAAAATGTCTTTTTACACAATTTATTTCCACAACAATTCTCATTTTACAATGTCTACTTACATTGTACTGTACCATGTCCAGGCCTGGGCCCTAAGATTCTCATTATAGTTCTCCACATTCATCTCCCCTTTTGGCTGCTGAGATAGGAAAAATGTTGGAAACTGTAGAACTGGCCCCTGGATCACATCCTGGGGTCTTCTTCAGCTGGTGCCTGACCCCACTCTTCTGCCTTCCCATGCAGGGCTATTACATAAACAACAAGTGAACTTCTATTGGGACAGTTCAGTTCTTCCCTCAAGGTCCATGCATCCCTACAGTGTCCGCAGATAGAATTTAGGGGGTCTGTGAACTTGAAATGGGAAAATCATTTTCGCAAATGTTTTTACTACAGTTTAGCATTTCCTTCTATTAGGAATGTAGGCAACAAGCTAGTATTAGCAATACCTGTGACAGGTATTTTTTGTATCGTACTACAATTGTGGTATTATCTAAAATTTAGTTCATACTAATCATGACTTTGAAATTATGGTAGTAATTAAACCTGCTACTGTATTTTGATATTTAATGTTTTAATAAAGAGACACCTTTGTTATTATATCATGTTATTTTAATATTTGAATATAATTTGTTTCCTTTGAAATTTTGGAATTTTATCTTTAGTATTTGGAAGCGTTATTCAGTCACCAGACTGCTAATGTGGCCCTGGTACAAAAAGCTTAAGAATGCCTGTTTATATCTTGGTTGAGCTATTTTACCTTTTCTAATTGTTTTGTTATACTTTTTCACATTCTCGTAACTTATACGAGTAATCAATGGTGTTGTTAGGTAGGGTTTGCGTGTTGTAAAGTTAGATTTGATATCATTGCATACGTGCATTTCATACATAAACCCCATGAGATTATCATTTTTGGTGCAAATGTTTTTACCAGTTCTTGTTTGTCATTTAATTTTGTGATGTTTGATGTATAATATTCAAATGTGTTTTTGTGGTCAAATCTATTCATCTCTTTTTTGTAATTTTTATATTAGTTTCTCATTTAAAAAATTCTTCCCCAACCAGAAACTTGTTACAAAGTGCTAACGTTGTTCAGCCAGCAGGGTGCGCCATTCCGGGCACAGTCCGCGTGAATACCGCCGGAGCTGTGCAGCCAACTGGGGCAGCTGGACGCGCAGCCAGCAGCCTCAGTTTGTTCAATGTCTATCTCTATATCTTATACGCAGTTAATTATTTAACCCATTTGTAATATATTTCATTGTCTGTTGTAAGATGGGTAAAAAGGAGGGGTAATTTTTTTTTTAATATCAACATTTGAGTTATTAACTCTTCTACCTCTATTTCCTTGGGAACATATTAAGTCATTTAATATATTTGGATCTGTTCTTGAACCATTTCATCTTGTACCAGTAGCATCTTTTTAAACAAATAATTGTTAATTTTATAACGTAGTTTAATAGCTAGTTATGCAAGTTTCCCTTTACGACTCAAAATTCTAAAGTTTTTGATATTCTTAAAAAATATTCTTCCTGAATGTACTCTCAGTAGAAGAGAACTTTGAAAGTTGTAGGAAAAACCTGTATTGCTAAACCAAGAATGACTCCAAGATTTCTTTGTCTATTTGGACCCCTCAAAAATATTGTACTTATAGTTTGCCCAATAATTTATGAGTGACCTCACTTCAGTTTTTTTTAAACTGAGACTTAATAGTGTGGTAAGAAGAGCCACCCTGGAATGTGAATCAGAAATTCTCAACTTGAAACCATCTTCTTTTCAGGTATATAACCTTAGACAGTCGCTTATTGCCTTAGAGTCTTCGTTTCCTCATGGGTAAATGTGAGTATAATATTTATTCCACCTATTACATGGGGCTGCTGTGAAGAATGAGATATTTAAAATCTCTTTTAAAAACTTCAAAGTATAAAAGGCAACAAATGAATATCTAATTGAAGTTACTATTTTACTGGAGCGGGAGAGGTATTTATCGTTGTCTACATTTGTATCATCACATTCTCTAGTGCAAAATTTGATACAAGATAGATACATCATGGCTATTTTCCAAGATTTAGTTTTACTAGAGAAGCCCAAAAAAAGATCTCATGATAAGTTAGTCTCATGACATGGACTCTGAGAATGGTGTTACACATAGGTGACAATTTATATATTTTCCAGTGTTTAAATAGAGTGAGTGGAGGAAAAAATTAATAACCTGATCTGACATGACTCAAAGTTAAAATATGGGGATGATGGAAGCTGAAGGGAGGTTATAATATGAAAACAAGAACCTGGTTTTAGTTGTGCGAAAGAAGAAACTTTTGCAATAAGTATCAAGATTCTAAATGGTCCAGAGTTGTGAAATTTGTATATGTCAAAGCCCAGTTTTGCAAGGCGTTTGAGGGCAAGGTGAAACACAGTGGTGATATATTCAGCCCCATTTATTGTAGACTTGCATTTTATTTTCTTGCAGAACAAACACATTCCTTGGAGACAGTATAGCACGTTATGTCTTCCAAAATGTATGTACAAATTGTGATTGATATGTTTCCACTCTAAAATTACCATTATGTGTGTATAGTCTGTGCAGTGGTTGTAGAATTTCCATAAGCATCAATAGGAGTGCATTTTCCTACCAAATGATGTCCAATACTGTAAATATGTTTACAAAAGGAATGAAGTGCATTCTTTAAACAGATTCCATGTATAGCCTTCTCTTGCTCCCTTTGAATTATAAGATATGTTTTTACCAATTATGAGGGAAATAGTGAGGGAAATGGCATTTTATGGATTCCTACTATGTGTCACTACACACAAGTAGTACATTATAATCATAGCATTAAACACTTCCATGCATAATAGCTTTACAAGTTGATTTCTGTTTACCAGTGTTAGTTTACAGAGCAGAGGTGCTCTTTCATAGAGTGCAGACTCCAGAGTCAGCAAAATGGGGTTTGGAAACCAGTTCTGGTTCTTCCGCACTGTAAACATTTCTTGACCTCTCTAAATTTAAGCTTGATTTTTCATTTTACAATGGAGACAACGCTACTACTACTAACAGTACTGTGGGCAGAGGACAAATTAAATGGAATTCACTCAGTTGTTTGGAAGTATGCAACACGTCTTATCAACACAATAAAAGCTTAATGATGAGACAGTCTCTGCTCCCCTCAGCTGGGGTGTAATGAACACATGAGTATTTCTTTTGTGAAAGAGGCAGATGGATTATCTTTAGTAATCAATGAAAACATTCCAGAAAAGATGATATTAAAAATGATCTATAAATTCTGCATGTTTTTTATATGAACTTTTAGGATTCCTATATGGAGCCTTTTTTTATCTCATGTGTCAAGCAAGTGAGTAGCTCTCTGGAGGTGGTACAGGGCAGAGCTTATGATAACATCTCTCAGCAAAGCTGTTTGCTCCTAATGCAGAACTGTTACATTTTGTTGCTTTTTAGATTTCTTAATGTTATCTTTTTCATAGAAATGATTATTGAAAATATCTAGCTTCTCATTGTAATTTTCATCACTCAGTTTCTTAGGAATTGCCAAAATTGTTTTTCGTAACTGGTTAAATCATTAATTAAAAAAAAAAAAACCACATTGGATTTGTAACCATACCTAACAACTACTACTCCAATGTCCAAATGTTCTTTTTAATAATACATTGTCTAAAGTTGTACTTAAATCTGAACAGCTGTCTCACATTCATGCTTTTCACCTCCTTCATTCTATTAAAGCCAAAAAAATATTCACTTGTTTTTGTTTTAAATACCTCCTACTCCCAAGTCATTGCTTCTCTTATATTATCCTTATAGTAAGAGATGAACAATTTCAGGGTTTTGTGGGGTTTTTTTGGTTATTGTTGAATAAAAGTCAAAAGAATATGACTTTAATTTTTAATATATTTTATTGATTCTGCTAGTACAGTTGTACCAATTTTTCCACCTTTGCCTCCCTCCAACCATCACCCCCCACTCCCTCAGGCAATCCCTACATCATTGTTCATGTCCATGGGTCATGTCTATAAGTGTTTTTGGCTACTCCATTTCCTATACTGTACTTTACATCCCCGTGGCCATTCTGTATCTACCTATTTGTACTTCTTAATACCCTCACCTCTTCCCCATTCCCCCACAACCCCTTGCATCTGGAAACCATCAAAATGCTCTCTGTATCCATGATTCTGTCTCTGTTCTTGTTTGCTTAGTTTGTTTTTTAGTTTCAACTGTTGGTAGATATGCATTTTTTGCCATTTTATTGTTCATAGTTTTGATCTTCTTTTTCTTAAAAAAGCCCCTTTAACATTTCATATAATAATGATTTGATGATGATGAACTTTAATTTTTTCTTGTCTGGGAAGCTCTTTATCTGAATTTCAATTCTAAATGATAGCTTTGCTGGGTATAGCAGTCTTGGCTGTAGGTCCCTGCTTTTCATGACTTTGAATATTTCATGCCAAGTCCTTGTAGCCTGCAGTTACTTTTGAAAAATCAGATGACAGCCTTATGGGAAATCCCCTCTAGGTAACTAGCTGCTTTTGTCTTGCTGCTTTTCAGATTCCTTCTTTATCTTTAACATTTGGCATTTTAATTACGATGTCTTTTGGTGTGGTCCTCTTTGGGTCCATCTTATTTGGGACTCTCTGTGTTTCCTGAACTTGTATGTCTATTTCCTTCACCAAATTAGGAGTTTTCTTTCATTATTTTTTCAAATAGATTTCCAATTTCTTGCTCTTTCTCTTCTTCTTCCAGCACCCCTTTGATTTGAATGTTGTTATGTTTGAAGTTGTCCCAGAGGCTCCTTACCCTATTGTCGTTTATTTGGATTCTTTTTTCTTCTTGTTCTAATTGGTTTTTCTTCCTTATGTTCCAAATCATTGATTTGATTCTTGGTTTCATTCACTCCATTGTTGGTTTCCTGTAAATTTTTCTTTATTTCACTTACTGTAACTTTCATTTCTGCCTGGTTCTTTTTTATGCTGTTGAAGTACCCAGTGAATTCCTTGAGCATCCTAATAACCACTGTTTTGAACTCTGCATCTGATAGATTGCTTATTTCCATTTTTTTTTTTTGTGGAGTTTTGTTCTGTTCTTTCATTTGGGCCTTATTTTTTTGTTTCCTCACTTTGGCAGCCTCCCTGTGTGTGTTTCTAAGTATTAGGTAGAGCTGTTTTGACTCCCTACCTCGGTAGTGTGGCCAATTGTAGAAAATCACACCAGTAAATTGGATGGGGTGGAGCCTTAGGTAACTGTCAGGACAGGGCAAGTGTGTGAACCAGGTTGATGGAGTTTCTGATATGGTGTTACCACTCTGTGACTCTGTGTGGGGGAGGGCTCAGAAAGTGGACAA
The DNA here is from genome assembly GCA_004027475.1 of Anoura caudifer. Classification (NCBI taxonomy): domain Eukaryota; kingdom Metazoa; phylum Chordata; class Mammalia; order Chiroptera; family Phyllostomidae; genus Anoura; species Anoura caudifer. The sequence goes on from PVKU01001424.1 coordinate 65,146, forward strand.
TGCCGCTGCCTGGCCTCTGGAGTTTGTCCTGGAAGAAATTGTCCCTAGGCACTCTCCCTGATGCTAGACACTTCAGTTTCTCCCCATATGCCACTGGTGCCCTTCCAGCTGCTGCCCTTGGTGCTGGAGCCCGGAAGGAATGAGTCTACATAAGTCCTAAGACTGTTGTAGGGCCCTTTAAGAGGAGACACCTGAGACTATTACAGTTTCTTCTGCCACCCAACACCCACTTGTTTGAACAGCCAGAAGTTATGGGGACTTATCTTCTTGGCACTGGAACCCTGGGCTGGGTGGTTTGGTGTGGATCTGGGACCCCTTGTTCCTAAGGTATCTCTCCCGAATTTTATCCACCACATGGGATTATGGGGCTGCTCATTCAGCATCTCTCTGTCTCTGCCCCTCTTACTTGTCTGGATGAATGTGACCTCTTTAATTCCTTGGTTGTCAGACTTCCATACAGCTCAATTTTCTGATGGTTCTGGGTGACAGTTGTTTTGTGATTTAGTTGTATTTTTTGCTGTGGTTGTGCAAGGAGGTGAGCCATGTTTACCTGTACCTCCATCTTGATCAGAAGTCTAATTTTTTAAAAGTTAATATATATCACAAATTTTGCTACATTTAAATAAAACATTTAAAAAAATACCTTGTGCATATTCTGACCAATCTTCTTCAAATCTCTTATCTTCCCTTCCTTTTTATGTACATAATTAGAAACAAGTATTTGACATCAAGAGAAAAACTAAAGAAAGAGTGTCAGTGGGTTCTCCCTTGGTGTGTCTGCTCAATGAGTAGACAGATCAGGGATTTATTCACAGAAAACTACCATCTCATTTTTCTCAGGTATCCTAAGATATCCTAGCTTGTAAGGATATTCTGAAAACATATAGATAATCTTATTTGAAAACTTCTATGTTCCAATCAGACTCCAGGAATCATGGTCCCATATTTATTGTCATTTGGCTGCATGTTTACAGTGTTTAAACTTTACCATATAGGGAAAACTATTATTTCCTTGTTTGCTGCTTTCTTATTATCATACGTTACTTTCAGCTTTTCAAAGCGCTTTCAGAAAAAAGTAAAAAGTAACTGCTTCCATGAGAGAGTAATATTGTCATATGGATCCAGCTTAGACATTAAAGAAGTAAAATAAAAAATACCTCAAAATAGTTTTTAGATATTCAAGGTCTATTTAACAGTACTAGGTAAACATGACATTATTACTGGATCATCTTTTCAGTCTTCAGCATATGCAGTATGTTCACATAGTATTTCATAATTTGCTGTCTAATTTTATTTGAAATATTTCCAAATTCTTGATTATCTGGTCTAGTGAGGATCTGAAATAGAATGATTCGGCTCACTTTATAAATCACTCTCAATGACAACACTTTGGCACTTTGAGTAATAGTCCTAACTTCCCTCTTGAAAGGTTCAACATTTACAAAAGCAAGAGCAAATAAGTGTCTTATTTAAGCATCTCTTTTTTTAATCTAAAAAATGATAATTTAAACCAAAAAAAATAACAGAAAGAAAACCAAAATAGTAATGCTAATAATTTATTAAGCACTTCCTATTTTTAATCCTTTTTCGGGGCACCTAACAGACCTTCGGTCATTTCACTCTCCTAACAACCCTGTGGGGAAGTTTTACTATCACGCCCTTTTTATAAATGAAGAACTGAAGCACAGGGTACTTTTTGTCCATAAGCAGGAGCAACTTGCCCAAGGTCAGATGTCAAAACATGACACTTGTTTTGACTAAAAAGCCTATTTAATAGAACTTTCATCTTTGCCAATGACAAACTTCAAATATTTCGAGTAGTAAGATGCCTAAAAGAACATATGAGCAATTTTGGATTGCCCTGTGCATACCAGAGATGTGGAGCATTGTTTTGTGCAATTAGAAGGATAAAGTATATTATCTTAGATAAATTTTCTGAATTGCTTATAACTTCAGTTTCCATGTCTGTCATATAGTCAATATTAATATTGATAGATGAGAATTAAAATGAACTAATGAACATGTAAGGACCTAGTAGCACCAGACTTGTGTTAGGTTCTTCCTAAATTTTAAGTTTCTCCTTTCTGCAGACCCAATACCAAAATTCTATCCTTTGGTTGTCACACTGAACTGAAAATTCACATCTAACTTACTATAATTTTTGATTTAAGAATCCTTGCTCTTAAATTTGTTGAGCTTAAATACATTTTATAACTGAACCCAATTTTATAATTTAGCTACATGTTCCTATATTCTACTCTAACTCTCTCTTTAATAGTATAGTTTCTGTTAAATTAGACAGTTCAAATTTCTAACAACTAACTTAGGAGAAAAATTATTTTGTCTTTCCTACTTATGGATGATAAAGGTAAATGTCACACTCAAAGTCTATGATTATATTTCAGATGTTAGTTGACCAGAGTCTAATATGAGGCTCAGTCACTGAAACATAAGTATTACTGTTCATAAGTACACCAAAAACTCTTTTCAGTCATTAAAAGGGAAACGGAAAACTTCTCATCAAACATCTGATTCTAAAGGAAAATATATTTCATATTTAAATGATTTTCCATATGGACTGATTTCTTGCATTTCTTTATAATATAATTACTCTTACCAATTGTTTAGCAACAAGTTATGTTTTTCTTTTCTTTAATTCTCTAAAATCATGATTTTAATTGGTAGATAATCATCTCCCTACTGAAGAATATTACAGGTGGAACAGTGAATTAAAGTCTCATAAATAACTGTCTGGCTTATCTTAGAGGTGTACAAGATATTTTCTAAAGCCACATCTGCAAAGTTAACATGAACTGAGGGAAAATATCAAAATTATTCATGACACAATATGCTATATATGTATATATATCAACACCATGGAATATAACAGTAAATTATTATCAATAATTACTATAATTGCTATCTCTATTCTTTTTTCATCTATATTAGCATAAATCTTCATTTAATAGCTAAATAAATTTAATGCTATCTTCATGAAGATAGACCATATAATCTAACACTATATTTGGTTTATAGCAATCTGATGCTCAATGTAATTTTTAGGTTATGCCTGGTCTCTGTCTCTGTGTACCACCTCTGCTCCCTGTGTGACCATACACCTCAACCATATACTCTCCCCATAACATCCAAAGGCTATGAAAGTCTGTAGCTTGAGATGTTTGCTTAAATGGAAACAATGTGAGATGTAGTTGAAGAAATACTATTATACCATTGTTTAAGTGAATTATGCATTTTATAGGCTTTTTTTTGTTCATTTTCTCATAAGAGCATAACCAGCAAATAAATATAATTTCAATGGAAAAATGTTTTATGATTCAAATAACTAATTTCAAAAATAACATTCTAACTCACATAATCCATTAAAAAGTTCACTTTTCCATGTTTAAAATGGTCTGCATTTTTGTGGTGTTTTTGGATGCTGTTTCATTATAACTGAATTTATTCCCTTGTATTTCTCCTGCTTAGCATTGACAGTCAAGGTGTTACAGAATGTTACAGAGCAACACAAGGTCCATTATTGTCCACTGCCTTATGGAAAGATGTCTCTCAAAGCCAGAGATTTGTGAAAAGGAAAGGAAATGTTTATTTAATGCTATACAGAGTTAAAGTAGCGACCTAACGTCTCCATTAAAATATCAAAGTCCTTTAGGATACCCACAGATGCCCACAGTGCTTCCTATCTCCCTCTGCCCTAATTCAGGGTACCTTAATCCATAATTCAGGAAGAGAAGCACACGTCCGGTATCCAGGCTCTTGACACCGTTTAGCTGTGTCGTCGTCCAGGGAGGATTTCTAATTAATCCAAAGCCATGTGGCACCTTCTCAATGGCCTACTGGCAAGAGTCCTTTCCCCCTTCTTCCAGGCAAAATCTCTCTTGCTCTCAGGCCACGCAGCCAAAGGGAGCACCCCAAAGCCTCATGGTCCTTCTTCTACCAAAGCTGTGGGGAAGGGGTCCCCACTCTGGCAAAACCTCGTGGCTCTCCCTCTTCACCAAAGCTGCAGGGGTCTGCACTCTGGTGAAACCCCGTGGAATCTCTCCCTCTGGCAAAGCTGCAAGAGGGTCTCCACTTGGGCAAAGCCGAGTGGCAATTCTCTGCTAAAGCCACATGGTGATTTTCCCTCATAGAGCTGTGGGTCCTGCTCTCTGGTGAAACCGCATGGATCTCTCTCCAATGGCTGCCACCACGCCTGGGTTTAAATCTCCGCACCAATCCTCCTCTGCAGCCCCATTTCTGACTCCTCCTATAGTCGGTTACACCTGCCAGAATTCCCGTATGTTCCAAGTTTATTGGGATGCCATTATGAGTCTGAGCAGGTGTGTCCCCATTTTCTGGAGCCAATCTTCTCCAAGCTCCCACGCAGGTGCTGTAACTTGGGGTTCCTCCCCCAGTCACATCTTGGGGGGAGTCTTTTCCATCCCCCTGGCTCAGAGCATGACCACAGCTGTTTAACTTATCTATGAAACCAGTTAAAGGTTATAGATATGTTAAATGACCATTCTGGAGGTTATCTGCAAAACCGTTGCTATGCAAAACAACTCAATGGCCCTGCTCCACTTGTCCCTTCCCCCAACTCACACCTGAGGGGGAGGGGGTGAGGACATCTTATATGTCTTTCTAATGTTTCCTGGACACCCTGAGTTCTGGGCCCCATTCCAACTCCCTTTTTGGGGCCCCCCTGTTGGCTGCACCCTGTTACAAGAACACAGGTCCAGGGGAGCAAATATTGGCCCACCCAGGGATGCCAAAAACTGTTACAAAACAGACACACACAAGTTCGTTATGTACACTGTCTTATAGGAAAGATGTCTCTCAATGGTAGAAATTTGTGAAAAGGAAAGGAAATATTTATTTAAAGCTATACAGACTTAAAGTAGTGACCTAATGTCTTCATGAAAATATCAAAGTCCTTTAAGATATCCACAGATGCCCACAGTGCTTCCTTCTCCCCCTGCCCCTAATTCAGGGTACTGTAACTTAGGAAAAGAAGTAAATGTCTGGGATCCAGGCTCCTGACACCATCAGCTGTGTTGTCATCCAGGCAGGATCTCTGATTAATCCAAAGCCATGTGGCACCTTCTCATGGCCTACTGGCAAGAGTTCTTTCACCCTTCTTCCAAGCAAAGTCTCTCCTATTTCCCAGGCCACGCAGCCAAAGGGAGTACCCCAAAGCCACGTGGTCCTCTTCTACCAAAGCTGTGGGGGTCTGCACTCTGGCCAAAACCATGTGGATTTCCCCGCAAAGTTGCGAAGAGGGAAGGGTAGCCGCTCTGGCTAAGCTAAGTGGCAGTTCGCTGTTAAAGCTGCATGGTGATTCTCTCTATCCCTCAGCTGCAAGGGTCCCCACTCTGGCAAAACCTCGTGGCACTCTCTTTCAATGACCGCTGCATCAGGGTTTAAAACCCCGTGCCAATCTTCCTCTGCAGCCCCATTTCCAACTCCTCCTAACAATCAGTTACATTGGCCAGCACTCTCATATCCTTCCAGCTTTACTGGGCTCCCATAGTGAGTCTGGGCAGGTATGGCCCCATGGAGTGGAGCCAGTCATCTCCAAGCTCTCATGCAGGCACAGTAAACAGGGGGAGTTGCCTCCCACTTACATCTTGGGTGGAAGTCCCTCCCTTCTCCCTGGCTCAAAGCCTGGCCACAGCTATTCAACATAACTATGAAACCAGTTAAAGGTTATAGATATGTTAAATGACCTTGCCAGAAGTTAGCTGCAAAGCTGTTGCTATGCAAAATAGCACTCAATGGCTCTGCTCCATTTGTCCCTTCCCCCAACTCACACCTGAGGGGGGAAGGGGTAAGGACATCTTATATGTCTTTCTAATATTTCCTGGACATCCTGAGTTCTGGGCCCCATTCTAAATCCTTATTTTGCACCACCCCCCCCCCTTGGCTGTACCCTATTACAAAGGGTTTATATATCAAGTAAAGGAAAAGGTAACAGTTCATTCTCAAATATCTATTAAAGCTTTTCTTTCCTAGCTGGATTAAAAAAAAAAGGATTCTACAAATGTTAAATCAAAAGACAGAGTTAGAAGGTCAAGGTTCTGAACAAAATTGGCCAGGAACTGCCTGTTTGACCTCAGGTTGGTTATTTTAGCTTTCTGTAAGTCCTTTTCCAAATACCCTCAGTCCTTGTTTGTAAAATACCGAACAGTCCTTGAGAAAATGCATTATGTGTTACAGCGCAGCATACACTCACCATTCAGAAGTGTGTGTTAAAGGACTCATCATCCACTTTTTGTGCACAAAAAAATCAACCCATGTTCCTGGAAATGCATAGACTGTTAGGGCTACAAAGAAAGGATGCATTTAATACAGCCAAGGCTTTTACTAACTAAACAGTGCTGCGGTCCAGTTACTGTGGGAGAGGGGCTGAGAATCTTTTATCTGATGAATTGTGAAACTCATCTTTCTGTGGCCAAAGAAATTGCTCTATCAAAAGAAGAATAAGAAGAATAGAATATATATGGACATACTCCTATTTAACAAAAACTAGGGAAAGGTAATTACCTTTGGTAATTCTTACCTTTGGTAAGAATACACCAATAGTGAAAATGTGAATTTGTTTTACAGGCTTGTCTAGTATTTGGACATACAATGAATGACCGATCCCAGGGTCTCTTTTTGCACAGGGATGCAGTGATTGGCAAACGTTTATAAGAGTGGGCAAAATAAACTGAGCAGAGTAATCATCAGGCAATTCAAATGCAGATTACGGGCATGGAGGCTAAGGGTGGGAACTTGCATTTCTGATGGTAAAATCACTGACTTTAGTCATGGAGACCAAGTGTTAAATATGTGTTTGCTTTCCTAGGGCTGAATCAGGCTGAACAACAATCGTCTGTGGTTGTGGTAATTGGCTAAAGAGCAGGTATATGTTGTGAGTGCCTGGCAAGAGTTCTCACCCTGTGGGAGCCTGAAAAAAGTCTCTATCACTGTTTCCATTGACCAAGTAACATGACCATTCATTCCTAGGGCATGAAAAAAATTATGTAATGCTCATTAAGCCACCATGTGATGAAAATTGTAGTTAGTTGATATTATTGAATGTAGGGAATATGAAAAGGAGTGCATTGAAGATGAGACATCAAAACTATAGAATTAATAATACTGTACTTTGATTTGATTTAAAGGAATGGTAAGGAAGTATCTCCATTGTAGGAAGACCATAACTTCCAACAAGTCAGCTCAGCAAGTCTGTATTAACAAACCACGCTAGGCCTAGCACTGTGCAACACATTCTGAGGGATAAGTTCAAGGAAGAAGAATCAGCAAAAAAAAAAAAAAAGAACATTTCTCATTTAAAAATAGCAGGAACAACAGTAGTGGCATGATCAGGTAAAATGTTGTAAGATTAGTATTGTCAATCCTACAGGAATTTAGAAAATTGATGGTCTTTTTAAAATTAGATCCATTGGGAACCAGTATAGTGCAGTGGAAAATTAACTATATAATTTTAGGAAAGTTACTCATTTTCTTTAGGCTTCAGCTTCATTATTTGTAAGTTAAAAATCACTCTTGTAAGAATATATAGTGCTTACTGAAACATGTTCCATTCAGAATTTCAAACTGGACTTTTGAACCAGGTTATGATCCACTATTTCACTCTTAATGTCTTACCTTTGAGTCCACTGAATGAAAAATTACCAGATCAGAAGATAAAGTTCCAGATCTGAAGTTCTATATGTCAGAATTGATTGATTGAAGTCAGTGAGGCCTAAAAGTAAAACATAACTACCTCTTAAATTAACAACAAGAAATGAATAATGCAGGGCTTATGGCAGTCTAGTTATTGTACAATTGCTAATGGACCTTTAGTTTAGGAAGTAAATTGGAAATATCTATTTTGTTCACCTTTTAACCTAATAATTCCATTTCTTTTTAAAAGGATTTTATTTATTTATGTTTAGAGAGAGGGGAAGGGAGAGAGAAAATGAAGGACAGAAACATCAATGTGTGCTTGCCTCTGGCAGGCCCCCTACTGGGACCTGGCCCTCAACCCAGGCATGTGCCCTGACTGGGAATCAAACTGGCGACCCTTTGGTGTGCAGGCTGGTATTCAATCCACTGAGCCATACCAGCCAGGGCTAATAATTCCATTTCTATTTATCTAAGTTATAATATATAGTGTAGGAAATCTATTAGTATAAAGGTGTTGACTTCAACCATGATCAATTGAGCAAAGTATTAGATGCAACTAAATAAAAAGAGAACTTACTAAGGAAATTGATGAAATATCCTGAAACTACTAAAACTGACAGTTATAAAGACTATACTGAAGGCAACCCAAATGTCCATCCAAGTGAAAATTGATGAAAAAAGTTCACAGTGGTTAATTATTCAGAGTCATAATGAATGACATAGAGTGATAGACAACATTATGAATGTCTCAGTAATAAATCATTAAATGAAAGAAGTAGATTCCAAAAGAGTACATACAATATATACTTTTCTCCCTGTGTGACCATACACTGTAGAAATAAAATATATACTTTTAGGATCATATATAAATACAATTAAAAATTATATGTATATGCATATATAATAAATATATTGAACATATGTAATATGATAAATATTTTATATATATGAAGTAAAGGAAGGCTAAAAATAAAATTTTAAATAATTGCTACCTTCTAGAGAGACAGGCAGAGGTAGGGATGGGGGACATAGTGTTCAATGCAGGTTATCTTCAAGCTCATAGCTTTATGGGATATGGTGAATTTGTGAGGACTTTTATAATATTAAAAATAAGTACATGCTTGAACCACTAATGAGAATGTTGTCATGAATCAAGGATTATGATTCTTATAATTATAAATACCTAAAAGGCAAAGGGGGGATTAACACATTTTTAAAATATAAAATACTTTTCAAAGATTCATTCATAAAAAGACTAAAAGATAATAAACACAAATAATATTTGTGTTACTGTGATTTTTTCTTTTTCAAATTTTCTAAAACATTATTTTAATAAGAAAAAATATTGATAACTAATTTAAAAAATAGTATGCAGACCCATGGGTCTGTATGACATGAACTTTTGTAAACACAAAGACAAATGAAATAATGTTAACTTGATTAGCATTTCAACAGGCTCTTGACCAGTCCCCATAGCTGGAGGGTCTGAGAGGAGTCCCTATTGACCTTGCATTGACAACTAATTTAAGAATCAATCAAGATAAAAGACATGACACTGTTTGCAAGAGCACATGCCATATCCAGTTAGTAATGAAAAGCTATGCTACCCACTAGAAAAATCTCCACTGACATTGACTCAGACGGTGCACCTGTTGGGTTTCAAACATGAGAGTAATGTGACCAATATGCTCTTCTGGTCAGTTATTTCTGCAGAGGTTATATACAGAGAAATTTTAGATTAACATACATAGCATGCACTTTGACTCCATTAGTTGAATGTTGATGTGCAGAAAACCAATAGGGATGGGGCATGATTCATGATACAAGCAAATTGATTGGACACTTTGACAATGATTCTCATAGAGCATGACACTGCTGCATGGTTAGATGTTAATACACTAGGAGTCTCATCCAAAACTAGAAAAATATTGTACCAAATTATGCTTTTAAAATGGATTCAGCTGTAAACCTTTGATTTACAGATATTTTAGACCATTTTCACCTTTCTTTTAGCATTTAAGATACAAGCCACATTGTTGCTTTAAAAATACAGTGGTAATTTTTATTATATTTAAAGAATACCAGAAAAATAAAATGAGTGGTACACTATGTAGCACTGTATCATGTATATTCCTCTAATTTAGTATTTTCTTCCTAGTAAACCAACTGTAATACATATAAATCAGTAGATTTCACAGTGTATTTATTCCAGTTTTATTTGCCAAGAAATTGAAGAAAAATTCTTCTTGGGAAAGAAGTAGCTTTCAGAAAATAATCTGGGGACTATTTTTTAAAAATTTCTTTCCTTTCTCTTCTTTTGTGCTGTTTCTTATTACAAAGTAAAAATAAAATTTGGAAAATATTTTGTGAAGTAATTACTTATAATTCCTTATGAATCATATTTTATAATCAAAACTGTTTGGGTTTTCTCTTCTTGCTAGTTATTTAAAGGCTATGGCTTTCATTGACAGTTGTGGAAATCTATGTGATAAAATAAAATAGAGCCTCAGATCTGAAAAAATATCTGAGTTTGAGTCCTCATGTTGCCTCCTTGGAAAAATAATGTAAATTCTCTGAACCTGATGTTTCTAACACGTGAAAAGGAAGAAGATGAATGCAGTCGACATTTGTCACAAGGTTCTTTGGAAAATAAATTACTGTCTATTCAAATGTGCAAAATTCTTATTATTTTTAATAATAGAGAACTTAAAGACAAACTCTCCTCCCAGAGCAAGAAGGACCAGGCTATAGCAAGAGCACAGGAAAGACCAAGAGAAACTTTTGTAAGTGATGAAGAACAGTCTTTCAATCTCAGATACCCAGTGTGGCAAGGCCTACACCACCAGGTTTTCCTGAGGGCAAGTGTGACAGCACTAGCTCTTTGCAAACTTGAACTAAAAGACTATGGGCAGTTCCCATTTAGCACCTACATGGGTGTGCTGTGTAGATTCTTGGCACTAGGCTTCACCATGCCAGAAAATAGACAAGAAATGTGGCACAAGTTAGCTCTTACAATATAAACACAGAGTCTGGTCTAAGGCTTCTTGCATTGTTATAATGGTGACATTTCAATATATGTGTGATATTGGGATTTAAAGAAAGTATGTACAGTATTTTGACATTTCAGATAACCAAAATATATTGCTAATGTATATTTGGTCTTTGTCCACAATTCCTGACTCCTAGCTTCCCAAACCATTTGAATTTCTGAAGTGTTGAAAGTAGTCAAGATCTTTTGTTATGTTAATGAGGTCATTTTTGAAAAGCAACTAAGGATGGGGGCTGGTTGCCAAGAGAAGGAATCCAGTGAGTAGAGGGTTGTAACTTTCAGTCCCACTCTGTCCCCACCCACCCAGTTTGGGAGAGAGGCTAGAGGTTGACTCAATCACCAATGACCAATGGCCAATGATTTAATCAATCGAGCCTATGTAATGAAGGCTCCATAAAAACCCAAGAGGACTGGATTCAGAGAGTTACTGGGTTAGCAAACACAGAGAGAAGCTGGGAGAGTGGCAGCTAGAGAGGTCATGGAAGCTCTGGGCCCTTTCCCACATACCTTGTCATGGGCATCTCTTCCATCTGGCTATTCCTAAGTTATATCCTTTTGCAATAAACTAGTGATCTAGTGACTAGATAGGTTTTCTTGAGTTTTGTGGGTTGTTCTAGCAAATTAATTGAATCAAGAAGAGGGGGTCATAGGAGCTTCCAATCTATAATTGATTGGTCAAGAAGCACAGGTAAAAACTGGGCTTGTGGCTGGCATCTGAAGTAGAGGGCGGTCTTGTGAATCTGAGCCCTTTACCTTTAGTTGAATTCTTGGGCACCCTGCTGCTCCCTATGAACTGCTTGGAGTTGTTTTGGGGAAAAGTCACCCTTCCACACACACTTGGAAATTGGGTCCAGCAACTGCATGTATTTTGTGTTTGTTGCATTTTAATTTATTTAAATTATTCTTGTTTATATAAAAAATAAAAGAAAAAAGCAAGCAGAAAAAATTACCCACCATCCTATCACCATTAGCACTATTTCCACTACTAGCATACAACCACTAGTAATATTTTGGAGAATTTTGTCTAGATTATTTTTAATATGTATAAATGTACTGTATGTATACATATACATATATACACACATATATAAATGTATTATGCCCCCATTAATATATATATTATATATTACACACACACATACCTTTAATGTGAGATCATAGTAGATATGTTTTTTGGAAAACTACCTTTACATTTAGCAACATGTCATTGACATGCTACATATTGATCAATATAGATTAACACCATCATTTTAATAATTGAGTAGAATTCCATTTTATGAATGTGTGAGTCATTAAAGTAATAAATTATGGCTGTACATGTCAAGTATTTTCCATCTTCCCCCATTGTTAATAATACTGTGATCTTATTAGCAATGATGATATGATGATATATTTCTATTTTTCTGAATCTACTGATTATTGAAAAAAATTCTTGGAACAAGGTTTCTGAATTTAATTACTTCCAATTATACTTTAGAAAGTTCCTACTAATTTTACTCCTGCCAGCTATCTGTGAGAACTCATTTCTTTTTAGTCTCAACCATACCTCGTATTTTCCTTCTTTAACTCTTTGACAGACAAAACTACAAACAAGAGCTTGGGCCCTGGCTGCTGTGGCTCAGTGGACTGAGTGCCAGCCTGTGAACCTAAGGGTTGTTGGTTCGATTCCCAATTAGGGCACATGCCTGGGTTATGGGCCAGGTTCCCAGTGGGGTGGGGTGCACACAACAGGCAACCACACATTGATGTCTCTTTCCCTCTCTTTGTCTCTCCCTTCCCTCTCTAAATGTAAATAAATACATAATGTTTAAAAAATAATTTAGTATATAATAAAGGGAACATTTAAAATCAATATAGAAAAGATGTTCAATTTGTTAAAAGGCATTATGGCAACCAGTTAACTACTTGGCAAGGATAAATTTAAAGCCCTAATCCACACCTTAAAACATTAATTCTCCATATGATTAAATATAAGTATAAAACATGAAATTTAAAGCAATTTGAATAAAATAAAACACATATGTATAGGTCAAGAAAGCCCTTTCAATCAAGACTCATAGCAAAAATTGAAATAAATATTTTAAGACATAGGGAAAATTATCACAATCTAAGTGGAAAAGCCAATGACAAACAAGGAAAAAATATAACTATGTGACAGAAAGGTATTAATGACTTTATAGGAAGAAATATTATAAATTCATAATAAAAAGAACATATGCCATAGAAAATTGGCAAAGCATATGAATAGGCAATGACAAAAAACAGAGCTATAAATGATCAACATGATGAAAAATATTTCATCTTACTCATGATCATAACCATGAACAAAAGACTAGATATCTTCTGACTTCTCATCAACTTCTACCTGCAGACAATTTCTTATCTAAGCATAAAATTTTCTGTTCATTTTGTAAGAAGTAGAGTTATCCTTTATTTTTCTCACATCTTACATTCAATATACAGGCTGGGGCAAAAGTAGGTTTACAGTTATGAATACACAGAACAGTTTGTTCTTGAATTATTTTTTATTAATTACTGTATTATGTTTCATACAAACAACTAAACCTACTTTTACCCCAGCCTGCATTATAAAATCTTGTAGTTTAAAACATTACGATCCCTTCTCACAAGTCATTTCCTGACATTCTGCTGTAAGCCACTGTCACTTATTGCTTGGGAAGACACAAAAACCTTTTGACCTGGACTCTCTAATTTCACCCAAATCTCTATTCTATGTTTCACTCCGAGTAAGAGTGATTCTTTTACCAAATAAATCAGTTCCTATCATTCCCCTGCTGAAAACTCTTGATGGCTTCCCATCACCTTCAGTGTAAAAGGGAAAGTACAGAAGTTTTCCTACAAGTCCCTCCAAGATCCGAGCATTTGCTGCCTCACTGAGGGCATCTCCTGCAGCAAATCCCCCCTTAGTCCATGCAGCCACCCTAAGAATCCTTGAACCGAGGCAAGCCAGGTCCTGGCTTCACTTCATTCAAGGCTTAAATGTTACTTTACCTGAAAGGCCTTTCCTGTCCCCCTTTTCTTTTTTGTATATACACTTATCCTGTTTAAGTATTTTTTATAACACTTATTCATTATCTGACTCCTATCCTATCCTACCTTTCCTTATGGTAAACTACTCAACCTATCCTGTCCAATCCTATCCGATCCTACCCTCTAATCATTCCCCCCATGTGAGTCTGATGAGGTCATGAGCTTTCTTTTATTTACTATTGAATCCTCAGATCAAAGGACAGTGCTGGGACTTAATAAGTGTGCAATGTTTGTTAACTAACTTACTCACCAAATGAACATATGTCTGGGTATTTTTGTTTCAGTCACTGTAGTTCTTCTAAATTATTGCTGGCATTAAAAGTCACATTTCCAATTTTGAAGTCTTTCAGGAAGTTTTTGCTTGCTTTTTCTTCTCAAGGGAAGTTTCAATCTCATGCTTCGAAGGATTAAATGAAAGGGAATTTGAGTTATGAAGATAGAATTTTGTAAAATTACATTGTAAAGAGATTTTTAACTGATAGAACTTCATTGTGATGATTGAGAATAAAAATATTTCTTGAAGGTCCTATGGCACTGAAATGAAAAGGCCAACACTTTGAAGACTTCACAGCAAGACAACCTGGTCTTTGGAGAGCCACTGCTTGACAGCGGCGTTAACTCCAGCTGCCCTTCTCTGCCTCCGTTTCCTCATCTGTAAAACAGGGTAAATCTCGTACACAATTTATAAAGCTGTTGTGATGATTAAATGATTTAGATTATGTATAGACCCTAAAACAGCGCTTAGAAAAGAGTGTCTCATAAGAATTTACTATTATTATTTACCCAATAATAGTATTAACACTGCACAACTAAGTAGGTGCTCTCGGTGGATGGGCTCTTGTTTTCTCTTTGTTTATTTTTCTCTGCAATGCTTCAGTGGGGGTAGAAAACTCTTTCATAGGAGAAATCTAGGCAGGATAAACTGTGTAGGTACAAAAAGTGGAGAGCAGAATGGAGGTAATTTCTAGTTATTTGCATAAACTCCCTGTTTTTCACCTGTAAAATTCAGACAAACTTTTTTGGTCTTCACATTTTGCAAATAAATGCCTTATTTCCCCATTTAACTTAACATGCCTAAGCAAAGTTAAAGGGAAAGTAAGGTAGATTCAACAAGGAATTCCCTGAATAGAATGAAATTCTGAAAGCAAGTTTCTTGTCCACAGAGAAAGACTAGAAGAAGAAGCTCCAACATGAAGACTGAGTGGGCACAGTCCAAATGCACAAAACCTAGGTTTTAAAACATCATGCTCCTCAGACAATTTTCATTCAAACTATTCAACCATACTTGTTTCTTTAGACCATAACTCCAATGGTCATTTTTTAGTCCTTCAAAATGCTTGGACATTTTATATATTACATTTATTAAATCCTTTGGAATGATATTAAGAGTCATGTCATAATTGATATTGAGACATGGTTTTTCATTGTTTGTATCACCTATGTTTATATGCGTTTGTCATTCTTTTGACTGTGATCTTTGTGATATTAAGTCTTCCATTTCTTAGCAGGTCCCCAAAGAGCCAAGAACAGTGCTCAGGAAACAACAGCACTGGCAGAGATGTAACAATCAAACAGAATATTTAAAGACATCATGACCTCTTTCAAATGCTACAGCTTTTTAAAAATATAATTGGTTATTTAAAAATAAATTTTAACAAGGAAAATATTATTCCTTATGTAAAAATGTTTGACATGATTCCTTGAACATAGTGAACAACTAACACTGACTTCTCTTTTCCTGCCATGACCTGAGGCATATTTATTAGCTAGTCACTGCCTAAATGTCTCAGCCTAAAATCCAGGAACAATCAAGACTTGATATTCAATTTTAACTGAGCAAAATATTCACTTTAAGGATTGAAAATACAAAAGAATTATACGAAATTATTTTCCCCAAATCTGCCCCAGGGTTTACAGTCTTGTCAGAGAGCGTGTCATACCAGCGGGAAAGGTATCTAATGAAACGCTGAAACAACAGCACTGATAAAACCAAGAGATCAGAGAGGCAGGCGTCATTTTATCTTCTGAGGCAGGGAGAAAGTGGGGCCTCAGCCAAACCCTGAAAGGTATGTAGAGGGAAGTGGGAGAAAGGATGATCAGATTCTGGTTTTGGAAACATCATACTTTTTATCTGTGACCAGGACACATTTACAGGTGATTGAAATAAACTGAAACCCTTGTCCACTTCTGCAATCTTTGTTTCTCCCTAATCTATTCAAAGGTGACTTATAGTTTTTATAAACAAAGTTCAACAGATAAGTCAGACAAAAATCTTATAAAATTGTATAAAATTGTTCCTGCTTTTAAAAAAATATGAAGGATTTGTTTTGCAGGGAAAGAAGTATTAAGCAAGGGAAGAAGTAAAATATATCCTCAGTATTTATCTTAATAGAATCTAGTATCTGTTATTTTGTTACTTATATCCTGGGGAAATACATTAGGTAGCACATTTTTACCTGCTCACTTTCTCCTTCTTTTGTAGAAAAATTAACATGCAAAGGGTCTTTACTTAAAGTCATCATATTAATGTAAGTTGTAATTTACAATAAATTGAATAAAAGCAATTGATTGCTTTTATTTATTATTTGCAAAATGTTTAGTATATTTTTTTCTGAAAAAGATACTAACCACTACTACCACCACCACCACAACAAAATTATTTACAGGACATAATCTAGTGGAAGCAATAGATTAAAGAAGACAGGGGAGGAGAGAAGGTAATTCTTTTAGCTTCCCAGCTTTATTTTATTTTAATGTGTGTCATCCTGTAAAAATCCTGCATCTCAACTTTAAATGAAAGGTATTGATCCAAAATTTGGAGGGGGCTGGGAAAAAGAATGAGAGCTAGAGAGGAATTGGAATAATTTTTATAGCTGGAACTGAGACTGAGTAAAAATTTAGAGTACATACCTAGCATGTTTTGTGCTTCCTTTCTTCCAGAGAGGAAATGACACTTTAGATTCCCTGGGATGCTGGAACCACATGCAAAAAAGGATGGGCAAATTTGTCATTCAGAATTTATGAAGGATATTTTTTCTTCTCACTGACTAAAAAGAACAAATCAAACACTAGGTTTCCAATTCTGAAAATTAGTAGGCTCTGGAGAGCCAATTAAACATTATTCCCCTATCTCGACTCTGTTTTAACATGCTTCTTTATTGCACACTGTTTCTTTTGCTCACAAGGCAGGTAGATGGTGTTATCAGGCTAATTTGGGGACAGTTATCATTATAATGTAATTTTTTGCAATTATGTGGTAGACCAGGTGGCAAGACAGCATGGCTTTGCATTGCCAAGGTGCAAAACAAATTCAGTGTTCAATCAACCTGAGAGAGAAAGGACAATTCTCATTTGCATAAACATGTAGCCACGGAAACGAGATGCACAGAGGTATAAGGGGAAAGAGACCTATTTTACATGATGTGCATAGAATATTTGACAGTTTAGATTGGAGGCGTCATTGATGTGGGTTGGAATGGTATGGTTGGTTGCCATGGATATGGTTTTCCCTACTGGCAGTGCAGAGATTGGCAGGGATAGATGCTGGAGGAAAAAAAAAAGCCCAAACCACTGCAACACTCTGGCAGCCTCATTCTTTTCTTTTGTTGAAAAGCTATGTATCCTTTCTGCACTAATGACAGCTCATCAAGTATGCAGTGTAATCTAGAAACACTGATATTTCTGTAATAAATCATTCATGTATAATATATATGTATTTATACATTCTATGCACATATATATGTGGTGATCTACATGTATATATTTGGAATAACATGTATGCAGATTAATAAAAGATTAGATTTGGGGAAAAATATTTATCTTTTTGCTACTCTTCTATTTAGCATTAATTTTGGAAATGCTTAGATAGGGGATTTATTAAATAAGCAATGTATAAATATCCTGAATTATCATTTAACTTAGGAAAGGAGAATTGTACAGTTTGCCATAAATAAGGCAAACAATGGAAGGAAAGAGGAGTGGCTCATCCCAAGGTCCTATTCTTTGGTTATTTGACTCCTATAGCAACCACATTGCTGTAATAGAACTACACAAATGGTATTTGTCTACAAGAAACAAGGTAGTTTCTGCTCTTTTTAAAAGATGTTATTTATATATTTTTAGAGAAAAAGGGAAGAAAAAGGGAGAGACATTGATGTGCAAGAGGAACATCAGTTGGTTGCCTCTTGCACGCCCCCAACTGGGGACTACCTGCCACCCAGGCATGTCCCTAATGAGGAATCAAACCAGTGACCTTTGCAGTTTATGGGATGAGGACCAACCCACTGCTACACCAGTCAGGCCTAGGGTAGTTTCTATTTTCTTTTAGGTTCTAGCACAACATTGAGCATGCTATAAACCCAAATAGGCTTTTTATGCTGTTTTATTTTTAGAACAGATGAAGGTACTTATGTTTTGTTCTTAAGGCTTCACTCATCTATTATCTTGTTTCCATACAGTTAGTCCAGACCCTTGCTTGTGTTAAAAGGACTGCAGGAGTGTCTTTGTCTTCAAGAATTCATTCACTAACATGTCTTGTGAGCACAATCTTAAAGGAGCAAAGCACTCAGTCGCCTAATCTGATAGGGCGAGAACTAAGGACTTTTATCTCCATACATGTAGCTTTGAACTGACCATACTTTCAAGATCAGAATGCTGGTAGACAAATTTTTATGACCTTTTGGGTTTCCTCTCTGCTCCTTCCAGACTGTGGAGGAGTGTTGAGTGTCATGGCATTTTCTAAACTGCCCACCTGAATACCTGAAACTAGTTAAAGACTTGAAGGAAAGATTTATTGTGCAATCAAAACATCAGGATCACTTTTGAAACATGACCTTTCTATTTGTCTTTAATAATTGACTTTCTGTCCATACAGTTGAAATTTGATAGATAATTATCAGTCACCTGGTCTGTATTTGGATTAACATTTAAGAGAATATGTAGTTGAAAGAACAATTAAAATGTTCTTCTCTTTCTTCATAAGAATGGGCTTTTAAATGGTAAAATTCTGTACTGATATACATAAATTTTCCTGTATTTAACATTTCAGGTTAAAATCTACTATTCATTGATAAACCATATGAAAGGGACTAGTTATTTTTGCTATTTCACTTGTTTTACATGGAGCATACTCGTGGGTCAGTTCCTATGAGAACCCTCGCAAATACACACATACCACCACTGTGCTCAGCTTTCTCTAGAAACCACTAAACAATTGCTAGATCCTTTCCATGACAAACTAGCCAGTGACCCTTTTCTTAAGGTGAAACTCAATTATAATCATATTATGTTCACTTTCATTATCCTTATTTCTCAGTTTACTTTTATTTGTGCCTCTTAGAATGATGAGTTCTTATTCATTCCCCAAACACATTTGTTTCCAGTTTCCCATGTACATTAATAAATATATGTTACCAAAAAAAGCAACTGCTTAATCTCTGTATTTCATTATTTGTAAGTTTTTAAAAATAAAATAAGGCCTTTAAATTCTATCCGTATAAGTTTATCATATAAGAATGAGTTTCACAATGATTAAAAAGGGCTATAGTCAATAATATTGTAATAACATTGTATGGTGACAGATTGTTACTTACTGTGGTGATAACTTCATGGATTACATAAATATTGCATCATGATATTGCATACCTGAGGCTAATATAATACCATATGTCAACTATAATTTTTAAAAAGTGAATGAATACAAATTTTAATAGAGTAGATTAACATAATGCTCAAGATCAACTTGGCTACATAGCATTTCATCACATGTAAATGTTCCTGTCCAGACACTCCTCTTGCCTGTACTTTGTCTTATGTATTTTCTATATTTGTCTTTTATTTTCTGTAACACCCTTTGTTCTTCTTTATTTTTCTTTCCCACTCTGTATTTCCTATTGGTGTTCTACTGATCCATTCGTAATTTATATAAAAGATACTGTATTGAGGAAAAGTCAAGTGATGCTGGGGCATGTTCGTTATTGTCCAAGTATCTTGAAGACACGTGTGAGATCTTAGTGTGTTCCCTTATCTTGTACAAACTATACAGGTGCTACAGCACTGAGCCCCACACACACAAGTGTAGAGATGAACACGGAGAGCTGGTGTGTTATCGTGCACTAAAATAAAAAAATTTTAAACCCTATTTCTATTTCAAAGACACAAAATTGTTTGCTCATCATTAAAAATCAATTCTTAGTCCTACAGGAATAAAGAAATATGAATGTAGTTATGTTATGAGTGAAGACCTGATTATTTCCTGCTGTGATTATGATTCTTCAATGGTCAGAAGGGGAATTCTGCAGAGGTCTACTTTTCTTGGGCAAGTGTACACTTGCCTCAATCTCACTCATAAACCAGGAGACAGTCACATGCACTAGGCCTTAAATGTGTTCATTTCATATCAGGCGGGAGGCCTGACTCACATATTAAATTTTTAGGAGTAGCATTTCCAAACTTTGTCATCGTATATGTAGATTGATTAATTTTCAGACTCTGGTAACTGGTTCAATATTTTATCATTTTGAGGATTATGTTAAGTACCTTGTTTTCTCACCTCTATGTTATTAAAACATATATCTTTAGTTTTAATCCCTTCCATAAAGGAAAAGTGTTTTACATTTTTATAATGGGTCCATTTCCCTTCTGAAAATGGACATTTTCCTTTTTGCTCAGACTCATTCAAAATATAGGCAGTATTTCTGCTTTGAAAGGAGAATAAGGCAGCAAACTGATTATATTTGTTGTGATCAGCCTTATTAAAACAGAGACAGAAAACCAGAATTTGTTTCCTGGATCTGTCATTTGGTGATTAAAAGGGGAGGGTTTCGGTTTCCTGGTCTTACTTCCCTTATTTGTAAAGTGGCACGCTCTGACCTTCATAAGCACATTTGATACTGAAACAAGTATGTCAGAATTTCCAAATTCTTTGAGATGATGAGCAGTGATTTGCTTTCCTTATGTGTTTTAACTGCAGCCACAGGTGACATGCTCAGCTGGCCATGAAGGAGTTAGTTTCTGATGCAGGTAAAGAGAGAGGGCGGGTCCATGGTCTGAGGGCAAGAGCTGCTGACTTAGACTGGATATTAATCAGTATAAGAATTTGAGAAGACCAAATTGTTGATGCCTTAGAATTTCCTGTAGAAAGCATTGTCTCTACAACATGCTCTTTAAACCTCAGCTTCTTTATCTCTAAGTAAATTTAAAGACCCTTTTGTCTCTATTTAAATCCATCCTCCTTCTTAAGATGGCATGAGCATTGGTATAAAAAGCACAGGAAGCACAATTGCTATGTGAAAGGTACTGAAATTTTGGACGTTACATGCATCTCGCAATGATGGCATTACTTTCATTCTGATAAAACTACACAGATATTAAATTTTCACTCACAAACTTGTCTGTCTTCCACCTACATATAACCTGACCCCACATCCCTGCCATCAGTTTTGTTTTCCTTTCACGTTCCTTTTAAAGAGTCAATAGGGAAGAAACTTTATATCTCAGAATTGCTGGATAGGTTTTTTTATTTGTTTTTGTTCTTAACAGGGCAAGGAAAAACACTTTTATTAAGGACTAACCTCAAATTTTTATTTTTCTGGTTTTCAAAATGCCACATGTCATTTTCTCACTGTACCATTGTTCCATGTCACCCATGATGACATCAAACCATGTGCCAGTATGAACTTACCCTCATCCAGTCAGCTCAACAGGATGATGCCCTTCACCATTCAAATTAAATCTGAACCCTGTGTCACTGCTCCTAAGCTGCTATTCATCAATTTTTTCATGTTGTCATGTAGCCATGCTGTGGTTTTTTCTAATGTCCTTATCTCTATCATTAATTTTACCTTCTTGTATAAGTAGTACTAAATAATATGATTTACAACTTAATAAAATGAGTTTTTAAAACATTAGATAAACTAGTAAATCAATTTTTAAAAGAGTCAGCAGTCTAGAATTCTGAAGGTAGACTTAATTTACCTTCTTTGCCTGATTTCATCTCAAGTAAACTGAATGGCATAAAATAATACAGTAAACAGTGCAGTCATGCATAATACATGGCAGTTGAATTCAATTTTAGTGGTTCTCCTAATGGTGTCCAGATGAGGACAGGGTGGGAATGGAAGGTTGATAGGTGTTTGGAGACATCTCCTTGACTTTGAAATCTCAACTTTCTTACTTTTTTTAACCTTTATGCTCAAGAATAAAATTAATCTCTGTGGTCACAAATCCTTTGGGGGAGGGAGATTATTTTCACTGCTTAGAATGCCAAGATTTTTTTTTAATGTACCCAGTTGAAGGATAGACTAATATAATAAAGAATATTGATAAATAATTGGGTTGAATTTTCTGCCTTTAGGCAGGTATTTAGCCAATTCACCTGAGACAGATATTTAAAACAATCAAAGATATTTACTTTCCATGTGGAAAAAGAACAATTTGCTTTTCCTACTCACTGAGATACCAATTTAAGGGACTAAGGCAGTTTCAAATATTATCCAAATGTGTGCCTGCTGTGGGAATTCAAATTCTATTACTGGGTGGTGGTAAATTCCAGGGTAACAAGTAGAATCTAGTTTATTATAAACCATCATACTTTTGAATAGGTTTGGCTGTGACTGCTTGTTATTACTCAATTCATGAAATTCAATACAAGCTCTCCATATCATCCCAAAGATATTGTGTGGATATTTGTAGAACCTCCTGCCAAGGAATAAGAAAGAACTGACTATCAGGAGAATTTTTCTGTGGCCTGAAATGGTGGGAGGAAAAAAATTTCTCTCTGTGTGCCCTACTCACCACTCCCCATCCTCAGCCTCCCCAAGGAATGGAGCCCTAAGTGATTTTTCCAAGCTTTAAAAAGTACTTTTCTTTTCTTAATTTTGAAATGTCCATGTAAAAAGACTAAATTTAAGTAGGACCTCAGAGTGTGGGTGAAAATGAAGTAAAGCAACGAGTGAACTTCACAGTAAAAACCGGTATGTTATGATTTTTTAATAAAAACTAATGGCAGCTATGCTTGTAAGAAGAATGTGCCAGCAAGACCAAATCGGCTTTGTAAACAACTTTTAAAGGACATTGACTTCACTTCTCTGGCCCTCTGGCCCTTATACATAAATAAAGGTTTGAATTTTTTCTAGATTTATGATTTCAACATTATTCTCCAGTGTCAACTTCAAACAATTGTTGGGCCTTCTTAAGGAAATCATTGGTGATAAAATAAATAACAAACCAGGTTCAAATTAATGGTGCATCTGCACTAAAATTATCCTGGCATGTCTACTTCCTGCCATTGAAAGCAGAAATAACACAGGTGAAATCTGTGTTAAAGATTTAAAACTGGAAAAAGATCCCAGAAATACTTAGATAATTATATACAAGAAATATTTATATTCATTGTCTCAGACGGACAGAAAGACAAAGGCTTTGGATGTAGGATCAAAGTTTATAAAATCATAAATAAGTTCTACTTAAAGAAAACAGATTATCTCACCAAATCTTGAAATACTAGAAATGCACACCTAGGGAAACTTGAAAAACTTAATTTTATATAGGCCAATATACTAGTATGTATTTAATTACAAACATATCAAACACAGAACTAGATTCTGTGGCAGGTATGAAGGTATAAGATATAACTCATACTTCCCCAATAGTGCAGTCCAGTTGGGAGGCCAGGTCAGCTGACAAAATAATGAAAAACACAAAAGAGTATATAATTATGTGAGAAATTTTGTGGTACAAATGTTTTGGTTTTGTTTGTTTGTTTTTACTGTGAGTAGTATAATGAGGTATTCAGGGGGAAAAAAATCCAAACATCATTTGGAAACATCATTTCCAACCTGGAAATCATTCCAGGTTAGGGTGTCCCAAGATATGTAACTCAAGACACTGATCATAGAGAATGCTCTTCAACATGTTGCTTTTGAGCTCAAAAACATTATGTATCAAGTGTTAATAACTTATTATGTGATACTGAAGACTTTAAGATATCATACAGGAAAGTAATCTGTATAATTTTGTTTAATCTCTATTTCCCAACTTTAATTAACCATTGGACCCTTAATGTCTCTTAGCATTTGTATTCCTCCAAACACACTTTAGAAAATGCTAGATTTTACAATAGACCAGTGGACAGAAAAGTTGTGGTACGTATATAAGAAGTATGAAATCTTACCATTTGCAACAGTATGGATGGACCTAGAGGGTATTATGCTAAGTGAAATAGTGAAATAAGTCTAACAGTGAAAGACAAATACCATATGATTTCACTCACATGTAGAATCTAAAGAACAAAATAAACATAAAATAGAAACAGATGCATAGATACAAAAAAACAGACTGGTGGCTGCCAGAGTGGAGAGAGGGTTGGGGGTCTGGGTGAAAGAGGTCAAAAATGAAGAAGTACAATTGGTACAAAGAAGTTACAGAATAGTCGTGGGGACAAAAATTACAGCATAGGCAGTATAGTCAAAAATATTATAATGACTATGCATGGTGTCAGGAGGGTACATGAAATATCAGGGGAATCACTTCGTAAAGTATATGATTGTCTAACCACTGTGCCGTACATCTGAACTTAATACAAAATAATATTGAACATAAACTATAATTGAAATATAAAATAAATATAAAAAAAGAAAATGTTAGATTTGGTAAATTCATAAACCACAGAACTCTAATGTAGTAGTAACTGAAAATAAGA
The DNA here is from genome assembly GCA_004027475.1 of Anoura caudifer. Lineage (NCBI taxonomy): Eukaryota > Metazoa > Chordata > Mammalia > Chiroptera > Phyllostomidae > Anoura > Anoura caudifer. Next base: position 89,616 of record PVKU01001424.1, read on the forward strand.
AATCTAGAGATATGTTTTTGTGAGAAATTTTAGGATATCAGGATGTTGTCTGACATAAAATTTGGCTGATGGACAATGGCCCATCTAAACATGTTCTTTGTATTATTTATCATACTCTTGAGAATTCAGTCTAATACTGTGTCTGCATTTTTAGGAAAAAACACACAGTGAAGGCATTTATACAAGAAAAATTACTATAAAAAATAGAGCCATTGATTCAATTAAAGGATTCTTCAGCAGCACATCACTGACTCATATGCTAACCCAGGTAATAGAGGATGACAGGTTTATCGTTGATGGTCGGCGGTCGGTTCTGACTGTAAGAAGCCTTGGTTGGAAATTACTAGTGTAAACTGAGGTACTGAATCAACAGAGGGCTTTGATCTAGGCCTGTCTGTGTCCTTTTCAGGGTAAACTACATTATTTAAGGATTTATTCTAGAAAACAAACACAAACACCTTGAGTTTATCTACAGCTCTTTCTCCATCTCCAGTATAAAATATTTCATAAAAGTTAGTAATGGTGCAACTGATATTTTAATTGAAATAATTGGCTCATATCATGTAATGTCAAACCCAACCAACAGTTGAGTCTCACAGGATTGGCACTCTGTAGTTGGAATAATTCAGAAGCCTCTTGTGTTATTAGGCTACTTGGAACCACACTGGTAGAAAGGGGGTCAGAAGTGAGTTGTTCATGTAGACGGCATTTATAAGGATTTTTTATTACTACTCCATGATATTCTCCATGGTGAACCCTTGACTCAGAACAGTGCTTTCCAAACTTTCATGTGTAAAAGTATGATATTAAAATGCATGTTCTGACTCAATACATTTGGGATCGGCCTAATTCTGTATTTCTAATAAACACTCATGTAAGGCTGGTCTTGGAACCGCTCTTTAAGTAGTGCAATCGTTGGGAACACCTAGGAGAAAGCTTCGCCCCTCTTCTGTCTGGGAGCATGTTGGTTCTGAATCCCCCATGTCATCTGGTACAGGGATACCGGCTACCAAAGCATTTGTTTTGGGAACATCCTTCTTTCTGTGTGTCATCCTTTTCTTTAAAAATTCTAGTCATTGTTACACCCAGAGCAATGATTGTTTTAATGGGTAGTTTAGTTCTTCAACTAAATTGTTGGTAATTAATTTATTTTCAATTTTTTGAGGAAAAAAAGGGGCAAGTAGTTGTTGGTAGAAAAATCTCTGATCAGTCCTCTCTTTTAAAAGCCTGCACAGATACACGGCCCTTAGTGCCTAAGGCCAACAGATCTTTGCATGGACTTGGCAGAGAGAGGTTTGTAGCCATTTAGGTTTAAACCACTGAATGTGAGCAGGACACTCCTGGGATTGGTCAGAATATGGCAGGGCAATCTTCAGGGAATGACCACTTCATTTTACTCCTAATGAGGCGGCAATGCTAAGCTGCTGTGGATTTTACCCAAGGTGTCGGGTAGGCATTTTTTAATGAAGTCTCAGACATATTTTGCATGCTTTTACCCAGCAGCCTAACCATGCTTCAAAGTTTCAATCTTTTGATTGATCTCACTCATCTTGTTTGGGGGCGAGCGGATGCAGGAAAGCTTCTGCAGCTGGTTGGAGGCAGATCCCACACGAAAGCAATAAACTTCAGGATTGAATAAAAATCTAATTTGTGCACGCTAACTCTTTTTGGTAGTGTTAATTTTTTTCATTCCATGTGTACACTTCCATGGCCATAACTTCCCTTTTGTCGGACTACTCATTAACTATAGCCCTCAGCAGTTAATTTCCTGCCTCTCCCTCCCACTATTTCTCTTTATTTGTTTAGCTGACAGGCTTTTGAAGCAAGCCGGCTAAAGCCTACAAGAATTCCTGGCTTTTCTCTTCCCTCATTCTTGTTATTATTAGGCATATGGGCAAGGTGTTAGGTATGTGTATTCCAACTGAAAATTATGCTGGGGTTTCTATCTCCTGGGAAAGAACCAAATGCTTCATAATAGTCACGGACCCAATTCTGTAACTATTCGTAGACAAAATTCTTGTTAGTGCCAAGGGGAGTTTTGCCCTCATTTAAGACTACAAGATCAAGTGGTAAAGGTATTTATAGCCACCTCACTCTCCCCAAGAAAGTAAGTTAATCTAGATATGGGAGAATATTATTAAATGTGCAATAGATGCTTTTCTTTTCACTAGAACAATTTCACCTAAGACAAATCAATGAAAAGACTTAAAAAGAAAAAAATTAAAATTAATTGTTAACTTGCGCTTTAACTAACAATTACCTTCTTCCTCATTTTACATAACAAAATGTACATTTTCCTTGGAAGACATGAAATATAAAAATTACTGGCTGTCCTTTATAGCCAAACATGGAGTTCACATTCTGTTCATTTGCTTCTTAGAAGAGTCATAGAAAAGCTGAAAATGTTACCAGGCCCTTTGAAGGTCACATCCAAACAGTACTGCGTTTCCAAAAAATGTACTACATTGACCTTGTCAGCACTCTGCTCACTGCATGGTATTACTTCTGTGTCTTCCCAACCCCTCCTCTTCATCTTCTCTCCCCTATTTCATGCACAAGAATGTGATTGTGGACTAACGGGCAAATCAGAGAACTTCAAGCCAGAACCTTCACTCTATCCTAGTTTTACTGCTGTTCCTCTGCTGGAAAGGGCTTGACCTTTCCAGTCCTAATTACCTCATTTATAAATGAGTGAAGTGGATGAGCTATTCTGGGGTTTTTTTCTGCATCAAATATCCTATGATGAGTACAGGTTATAAATTTTACATACATATTTAACTTTATCTACATAATGGGAGAAGCTGAAAAGAAAAAGCCAATGAGTATATCGTACTTTCCCTTTCCTATACAACTCTATATACCTGTTTATAATTTAAAAAAAATTAAACACACAGTTTTGCAGTGAGAGGAGAGACTGAATTCAGTCAGACATTTATTAGATTGTTAGCTCTCTGTAAGGTGACTTTGGGCAAGTGGCTTAATCTCAAAATAGAAATTTATAATTGACTCATCAGTGAAATTGGGATATTAAAATCTATCTTACAGAATTGTTAAGAGAATAAAGACTTTCCATGCCAGACACATAACAGCCCCAAAATTGGTTAGCTAGTCTGACTATATATAAGTGTGTGTGGTTTAGGCATTAGGAAGTATGGATTCTAGTTCCAGTTCTTCCACAACTAACCAAATCATATTTTTCTCATTTATTAAATGAAGTATTCAACAAAATGATCCTGAGCTCTCCTTCTACCTTAATTTTTCACAATTTTAAATATGTACAAAGACTGTATTGAGCCCTTTTGTCACTCAAAATACAGTTATTCCTTTCTACAAAGGTTTAAGTAATCCTGGTTGTTTTTAATAGTTTGTTACAACAGTTCTTCATCTCTGACTTTGCTAATATATATACAACCTTTTTTCTCTGGTGTCTGCATTAGTGGTACTTAAAGATAATGTAGGTATTTCAAGGACAAATTAATCTACATTTGAAAACTAGGTCCTTGAATTTTATAATAAAAGACATTTAAAATATAAGTATTTTATTTCCTAATACCCAGATCATCTCTTTAGTAATCTGACTTATGAAAAACAGGAAGAATATAAAATGACCTCAACAGAGTAATGATTATTTAAACACAAACATTTTCCTTGAGTTGGTAAATATAGTATATTCCTTTTCTATGCCAATATAGTTAGTTCCTTTTCTACTCAAGTTGAACCTATAATAAAATATGGCAAAAACATAACTGGCACTTTCTTCTATATTGCAAACAAACTGTGTTTTGTACTTTTAAGTTCAAACCATTTTAGACTCCTAAGTAGCCTTTGGGGTCAGATCTTCATTTGGTGGATGGACAGCTTTCACAAAATGAGAACCTGATTGACACCCCCTTACATATTAGGCATTGATCAGTAAATTCCCTGGTTTAAACAAAACAAATCTTTTTAACAAATTATCTCATACTGTGTATGTATCCCCTTAATATCGTCAGTCATTCAGAAATATCTATTGTGCTATGGCTGGATTTTACAGGCACAGTATGTTGGCTTAAAAAAATATTTGGAAAGTCACAGTTAATTTTGTATTTGAAACCACCAAACTATCAATGGCAGATAAAGGTCCAAATCTATTTGCTAGGACAAATATCTCTTCCAAAAATGATCCTGTAAAATTCATATCCATTTTAGAGAAAAAAAATGCTGCTAAAATGGCAATGAACTTTTCAAATAGATATGGATAAGAATGTTGTTGGTGCATAACCTGATCATAAAGATATAAAATGTGAAATGAAATATATTGTGTGATGAGCCTACATACATATTCTTAAAGACATCTTGAACCATCATTAAATCATATTACTGTTGATTTTCATTTAAATAAGGGTTGCAAACTGAAATGCCTTCAGGGCCTAAGCAAGTATCATAAATGTAGGAAGAAGTCAGAAACTAAACAATTGAGAGATGGTAGGTCTGTGATTTACAAGACAGCATATGCCTCATCTAAAACCATTCAAGTTATATTTAAAACAAAATGAAAATCATGATAATTAAATTAAACATATCTGGTGGTGGGATTCTTTTAAACTAATAAGAAATTCTCTTATTCATGTAAGAGTCTTGTAGCTTCATTCCTGCTTAAACAATAGATATTGAGAAATTAAGAATAGACTAGGATTAAGTAGAAAATTAATTAAATTTGGGCATTCAGAAGCCATAAAAAGGATACTTTATAACCCAAAAAACAGCACCACGACACTTCCTTAGTATTCCAGAAAGGGAAAAGGAATTGGACATAGAAAGAAAAGTTCTTCTGATCTTTGACTCTAATAATAAATTTCCATAATTGCAGCTGAAAACCTGGAAATCAATGACTCCTGGGACAGGATTATCAATTTCCAGGTCTTTCAACTTCTATGTAGTAGGGACTTCAATAGAAGAAGAAGAAGAAGAAGAAGAAGAAGAAGAAGAAGAAGAAGAAGAAGAAGAAGAAGAAGAAAAGACAACAACAGAGCAGAAAGACTGAGGAAGGAGGAAGAGAAGGAGGACCAGAATGTTTTTCCCTTACATGAGTTCATGAGGCTTTCCTGAGACAAATACATCACACCAAATATCTATCTGCTATTTAACAAACATTGCCAGGCATTTAGTCAGCATTTCATGCATGGAGACAGTGAAAGCGTGTGGTCAAAATTTTTCTTTATCTGAGTGGCCACATCCAATTTATCAGTTTATTTTAACTTCAAACAAATTTAATTATATTCCTACACATCTGATTGATTGTTATTCATTCATAAAATGACTGAAAAGAGTTGTCACCATGGCTTCTCAGCCTGACCTGTATAAAGATGGTCTGACTGGCTTAGAGGCTCTATTTACTGACATATTATAGTAGTGGTTCTCAAATGTGAGGTTGTCTTGTCTATTATTTCTGTATTTCTTTGGATTTCATATGGCTACATTTTAGGTGTGTACAATACTAAAGAATGTCAGTCAACATATTTTGAGGCCGTCTGAAGGTGTGGTTTTAGACCCTGGCTTTGCCTTTTCCTAGCTGTGTAGCCTTAGGAAAGTTACCTAATCTCCCCAACTCTCAATATCTTTATCTGTACAATGGCCTTGAGCACAGTTTTGTCTTGGGGTGAAGGCAAAGCTAAGTGCATTTGCTAATGTGTATGAAGTACCCCAAACAGCTATGACAGATAGGAAGTAATCACTCAATAAACATGTCCCTTTGTTCCTTTGCACATTCAACAAGAATCAATAATTATAGCAAATCTACTTTAAGACTTTCAAAATGTCACTGATTACTAGGATCAATTCAACTGCTCTCTCTGGTCAGAAATAGGTACAACAAAAATTTAGAATGCCTGAATAGAATCTGAGAATTTATTAGCTATCCAGGGACAAAAGTAACAGCTCTCAATAACATGAAGATGATAAGGGCCTATATGTCTTCATAGGAAGTATAGAAGTTTCTTAAAGAGTAGTAATACTTTCAACAGAGAAGCCAAAGGTAAAGTTCTGATCATGGTTCAAAGAAACAAGTAACTTACAGTGAAAAAGTTTCTATTCAGCTGTGATTGCCGACTAACCACAGGACTGTTTTTGGTCACTAATCATAAAGCTGCCCCTAAAATACGATATCTATCCAGAAAATGTCCAACCATCGTTAATATAATGAGAATAGTTCACATGATATTGATGCAACCTGGCAGCCAAAGGGAGTGGACTGGAATACACGTGTATGAACCATAATGATTTCACTGTTTTAGTTAATGGAGGCTGAAGACACCATTGAGTGAGCATGTGTACTGTGTGGCCATAGCATTCAAAATGACTGAGCAAATACAGCAATGAATCTGCATCAAATTTTGCATTAAGCTTGAACATTCTTCCATGGACACTATTCAGATGATTCAGAAGGCTGCAGCTATGGGCAACTGGTGATTGGCAGCTTCATCACAACAATGCACCTGCTCATGCATCATGTCTCCTGCAAAGATTTTTGGTGAAACATCCAATTACCCAGGTGACTCAGCCCCTCTACAGCCCAGATTTGGTGCCCTGTGACTTCTGGCTATTACCAAAACTAAAACCACCTTTGAAAGGGAAGAGATTTCAGACCATTGGTGAGATTCAAGAAAATACCATTGGTCAGCTGATGGCAATTGGAAGAACTGCATGAGGTCCCAAGGTGCATTTTGAAGGGGACATAGGCATCATTGTCCTATGTACAATGTTTCTTGTGTCTTGTATCTTTTTCAATAATTGTCCCTATTTTTCATAGCACATGGCTGGATACTTTCTGGGCAGATCTATGCTAAATGCATTCAAGAGCAATCAGCAAGAGCCTTATTATTTCCATTCCATGACCAGAAGTACCAAAGGACCCTTACTCCCCCAGTCAAATGAGTAAGTGCTGGCAAATTACCAAAATCTAAATTTAATAAAATTGTATTAGTCACCTTCCAAGGTGTCCTCTCAGAGTAATACTGAGATCAAAACCCTAATTTGAACATATCAAGCCAATTGCAGAATGCCAGGCAGCTTGCAAGTTGAAGAGACACTAATGACATAAGAGTCCATGTACCTCTGCTGGTAAAGGAAAAGCACTTTGCTTTTTAGGAGTCAAGAACTAGGCATGTCCTTCTTGTCCAAAAACGTTGTCTGCCACACTCTGAGCTATATTCTGTGTCTGTGCATAATAGCCAACACACAGAATTCAGTGCCCAATAGAAATATAAGTCATTGTTCTATGTTATGATTTATGCAAAGTTTTAAAGCATTGCCCTGGCCCTGGCCAGACAGCACAGTTGGTTAGAGCACCATCCTGACATGCCGAGGTTGTGGGCTTGATACCTGGTCAGGGCACATAAAAGAATGAAGCAATGAATGCATAAATAAGTGAAACAACAAATCAATGTTTTCTCTTTCTCATTTTATTTTTTTTCTCTCTCTTTCTCTCCCTCTTGGTCCTTTCCTCTCTCTCTAAAAATCAATTTTAAAAAATCCTGATGCCCAGATTAAAGAATCAACAACAATGAACTTAATACTCAGGAAAAAATGTCTCTGATCTAAGCATCCCAATCTGAATACCAGAAATAATGATAATTGCTTGACCAATAGCAAAGAGTAATTTTAAGGATACTCTTTTATAACACATGACAGCAGGTGATACACTGTAAAACACTGTACAAATCTAGCATTTCTTTAACAAATATGTATTACTTATATATTGTGTGGTAGGCACATTTCCATGTCCCTGGGGCAAATCACAGAACAACAAAAAAAATTAAATCCATGAAACTCATATTCTAGCAGGGGAGACAAAAAACAAGCAATAGATATCAAAAAACATAAAAAATAAATATCACCATATGTTAAAAGGGATAACTATAATGGAAAAAGAAAAAAAAATGGAGCCAGGTAAAGAGGCTTAGGAATGTGGGTCTAGAGAAGGGACTGCAAAATAAACTAAGGATGTCAGGTTAGGGTTAGTCTCTGTGAAGATGACACTTGAGCAAAAACTTGAAAGTGCAAGGGAGTTAGACTTCTAGATTATCTGTTAGAGAGCTCTACAGGTCAAAAAAAATAGCCCTAAGGAAGGAGCACATAAACTTTGTGTATGGATCAGAGCTAGTGAGGAAACAGGTAGTCATAGGTGGACTCAGAGAGGTAACATAGTCCAGATTCTATAAGGCCCTTTACGTCTTTGTAAGGATTTGGCTTTTACTCTGAGTGGGAAAGGAAGTCATCACAGTGTTTGAACAGAAGGGTAACATGCTGTTACTTTGGAGAATCTTTTGTTTGACTGCTATATTAAAAATAGATTGTGGGACCCAGGAATCAGCACCAGAATGGTTCAATTTGCTTGCAGGTAGTGGGGAAAGTGACTGAAAGCCAGCTGAGAGCCAGCTGAGAGCCAAACAAGTGGCATTGTTCCCTCTCAGACCCCTCCTCCACATACAGGGCTACAACACAGCAATGCAGGTTGCCCCACCCTGGCAAACACCTAAGGCTCTGCCCCTTACTACAAAACAGATGCATTGAGACAAAAAATATGGCCCAAATGAAAGAACAGATTAAAGCTCCAAAAATAGAACTAAGCTATAAAGAGATAGCCAGCTTATCTGATGCAGAATTTAAACAACTGGTAATCAGGATGCTCACAGAAATGGTCAAGTATGGTCACAAAATAGAGGAAAAAGTGAAGGCTATACAAAGTAAAGTAAAGAAAAATATATAGGGAACAAACAGTGAAGGGAAGGAAACCAGGACTCAAATCAATGATTTTGAACAGAAGGAAGAGATAAACAATCAACCAGAACAGAATGAAGAAACAAGAATTCAAAAAAATGAGGAGAGGCTTAGGAACCTCCAGGATGACTTTAAACATTACAACATCCAAATCATAGGGGTTTCAGAAGAAGAGGAAAAGCAAGAAAATGAAAACTTATTTGAACAAATAATGGAGAACTTCCCCAGTCTGGCAAAGGAAATAGACTTCCAGGAAGTCCAGGAAGTTCAGAGAGTCCCAAAGAAGTTGGACCCAAGGAAGCACACACCAAGGCACATCATAATTACATTAGCCAAGATGAAAGATAAGGAGAGAATCTTAAAAGTAGCAAGAGAAAAGGAGACAGTTACCTACAAAGGAGTGCCCATTAAACTAACAGCTGATTTCTCAAAAGAAATCTTGCAGGCAAGAAGGGGATGGAAAGAAGTATTAGAAGTCATGAAAGGCAAGGACCTACATCCAAGCTTATTCTATCCAGCAAAGCTATCATTTAGAATGGAAGGGCAGATGAAATGCTTCCCAGATAAGGTCAAGTTAAAGGAGTTCATCATCACCAAGCCCTTATTATATGCAATGTTAAAGGGACTTACCTTAGAAAAAGATGATTAAAACTATGAATAGTAAAATGACAACAAACTCACAACTATCAACAACTGAACCTAAATAAAACAAAAACAAAAACAAATTAAGCAAACAGCTAGAACAGGAACAGAATCACAGAAATGGAGATCACATGGAGTGTTATCAGCAGGGTGGGGGAAAAGGTACAGGGAATAAGAAGCAGAAATGGTAGGTACAAAATAGACAGGGGGAGGTTTTAAGAATAGTACAGGGAATGGAAAAGCCAAAGAACTTATATGTATGACTCACAAACACGAACTAAGAAGGGTGGGAATGTTGGTGAGAGGGAGGGTGCAAGGTGGAGGGGAATAAAAGGGAGAGAAAATGGGACAACTGTAATAGCATAATGAATAAAATATACTTAAAAATAGATTGTGGGAGACAAAGGGTACAAGATCTCGACTATACCTCCAGTTGAAGGTGTTGACTAGGCAGTTAACTGTATGAATAAAAAAATCAGAAGAAAAATCTAGAGACAAATTTGAAAAGTATCAACATATAGGTGATAATTAAATCCATGAGAATGGACAAAAATCAATGAGAAAAAAAATAGAGGATTGAAGAGACTGAAGGACTGAGCCGCAGGAAACTCTGATATTACTTTGTTGGAGGTTTGCGGAGGAAGCAGCAGAGGAGACTGAGAAGGAACAGCTAGCGACATAGGACAAAATTCAGGAGAATATGGTGTCCTAGAAACCACATGAAGAGCAGTTTCAGGGAGGAGGAACCAACTCTGTCAAGTAAGATGAAAAACAAAACTGACCATTGGACTTAGCAATATAATATGGTTATCACTGATAAGTAAGAAACGATGGTTTGAAGGACATTTCCACAACCTTCAGTTCCAGATGTATGAGGACTGAGGAAGAAAAACAAACAAACAAACAAGCAAATAACAAGAACCCAAATGAGAGACATCATAAGGAAAGCAACCTCCTCAGGGAAAACCAGGGTTTCATGACAGTAAAAATGGTGAAGGGAGTGTTTGGAGAAGTTAAGGATTTAGGGGATTGTTTTTGGACAGACCATGAATTCCAAGGGCACAGAAGAAGGACTTCGTGAATTGTGGAGTAGTGGGGCAGGGGATAGGTCAGAGGCTGTGCAGAGCCCTGTGAGAATTAAAGTGATAGATGTGAAGGGTGACTGGGATCCTGGGCTTCTTTTGATGACAGCCACAGACAGGGATAATGGAGATAGTGGGATTAGTCCTGGTAGAGTCAAGCAGTGATGGTAGCAAAGATGTTAAGTGTAATGTTATGGTTAATTAGGAGGTTTGGGGATCTAGGCCCCCCTCTAGACTCCTACTGGCAGAGGCCATGAGGTTTGGGGAAGCTGTGGAGGGTCAAAGTCCAAAGCCCTGAAACTTGTGGGTGGATTTTAGACTTCTGAGGAAGGTGGGCTTAGCTCTAACTCATAATCCCCTGTGATACCCCTGAGGAGAGTTAGAAGTCCTAGAGGAGCTACAGACACTGACCTCACTTGAAGTTTCTCTTTAGACCTCTCTTGAGAGAGGAGAGAAATTACCACAAATATTCTGACTCTCCTTTGTTTCTTGTTGTTGTAACTGAAGACTTCTGGGAGAGCCAGGTATGATTTCCACCGGTATGATGGTTGTCTAAGGCCTAGAGGCAGTGTGGTCTCAGAAAAGTGCAATTAGTTGAAGCCATTCCACTAAGTGAATAGAATAGGAAGGCTTTGGATGGAAGAAGAGAATTGACTTTCATTGATTGCCTATTGTGTACCAAGTTACTATACATCAGTGTTATAGTTCATTTAATCTACAAGTTACAGTTAAATAGGATTAGCCATGTCAATTATAACCCAAGCACATGCCGAAGCTGCTAACTTTAGGGTTTGATATGAGGTGTGATTTCACTATGGAGATTTTGTTAGGATCATCATCTTCATATATTTTTCTGTTCTTGCAGTAATATACATTATTGATAGTATGTTTAATTCCAAATAGTTTATAAAAGTCACTATACATTTTTATTAATTATTCTAAAGTAGCTAGTGCACAGGCTGATTTTCAGTGTTTGCTCACTGACCAAATGGTTCATTAATTCAATCTTTTTTTATTAAAAAAAAATGTGGGTGTCTTCTATGTATTGTATAAAAAGTGCCATAAATTACTTTCATCATGCTTCCCATTAGCTGTCCAACTTGGTTGATTGAGTTTTATTTTATTTTATTTTATTTTTTAAATTATATTTTATTGATTATGCTATTACAGTTGTCCCATTTCTTCCCCATCTTTCCCTTCCACCCCCTCCCACCCACATTCCCCCCTTTAGTTCATGTTCATGTTTCATAAGTTGTTTAGCTTCTACTTTCCCCACACTATTCTTGCCCTCCCCCTGTCTATTTTCTACCCACCATCTATGTTACTTCTTCTCTGTACCTTTTTCCCCTCTCTTCTCCTCCCACTCCCCTGTTGCTAACCCTCCATGTGATCTCCATTTCTGTGTTCCTGCTCCTGGTCTAGTTGTTTACTTAGTTTGCTTTTGTTTTAGGTGTGGTTGTTAATATCTGTGAGTTTGCTGTCTTTTTACTGTCCTATTTTTTATCTTCTTTTTCTTAGATAAGTGCCTTTAACATTTCAGGGATTGGTGATGATGAACTCCTTGAACTTGACCTTATCTGAGAAGCACTTTATCTGCCCTTCCATTCTAAATGACAGCTTTGCTGGATAGAGCAATCTTGGATGTAGGTCTTTGACTTTCATGACTTGGAATACCTCTTTCCAGCCCCTTCTTGCCTGGAAGGTCTCTTTTGAGAAATCAGCTGACAGTCTGATGGGAACTCCTTTGTAGGTGACTCTGCCTTTATCCCTTACAGCTTCTAGAATTCTCTCCTTCATTTTAATCTTAGCTAATGTAATTATGATGTGCCTTGATGTTTTCCTCCTTGGGTCCACCTTCTTTGGGACTCTCTGAGCTTCCTGGACTTCCTGGAAGTCTATTTCCTTTGCCAGATTGGGGAAATTCTCCTTTATTATTTGTTCAAATAAGTTTTCCACTTGTTGCTCTTCCTCTGCCCCTTCTGGTACCCCTATAATTCGGATGTTGGGATGTTTAAAGATGTCCTAGAGGTTCCTAAGCCTCTCATTTTTTTGAATTCTTGTTTCTTCCTTCTTTTCTGTTTGGTTGTTTCTTTCTTCCTTCTGGTCCACTCCATTGATTTGAGTCCCAGTTTTCCTCCCATCACTATTGGTTCCCTGTGTGTTTTTCTTCATTTCACTTATTGTAGCCTCCATTTGTTCCTCTAATTTGCAACCAAAATCAACCAATTCTGTGAGCTTCCTAATCACCAGAGCTTTGAACTGTGCTTCTGATAGGTTGGCTACCAGTGCTATGAGCTCTGCATCTGGTAGGTTGACCACCTCCTGGTCGCTTCAGATGAATTAGCTCCGGGGCCCCGGTCTGTTCTCCCTTTTGAGCCATCCTTGGTTTTGTTTTTTTTGTTTGTTTGTTTGTTTTTGTCTGGTTGCGGCTGTTACATAGTGAGGAGTGGAGCCTTAGGCGTTTGCCAGGGCAGGGCAGCCCAGTCACTGGGTTGTGCTGCTGGATGTGGGGGCAGGGTCCAAGAGGGAACAATAACGCTTGCTTCGCACTCTCTCCTGGATTCCAGTCCCTTCAGCCTTTTTTCCCTATCAAATTGGCCCCTTATGGTGCTGATTTCCTTGTGGGTGGGCCTGCACACCCTCCAGGACCCTGTGGGTCTCCCCAATGAACTCTCCCGTGAGGCTGGGACTCCCTCCCGGCACCTCAGCTCCCACAAGTATTTTCAACGGGTGCTTTTAGGCTTCACTTCCCGCTGCTGGGGCCCTGGGTCACTCAGTCTGTCTTGCTGCCTGTTTTTGTCTGGTTTATCTGTGTGCGAATGTGTGTCCCTCTGTTTCTCCCTCCCTTCCCCTCTCTCTAAAAAAAGTCCTTAAATATTGTATAGTCATAGGAAAACTACCACTTTTGATATTTAAAAATATTAGGCCTATAATGATTTATTTGAAACATTAAACAGAGTTTTATATTTTAACAGTTTGCTCTATTTAATTTTGTAAGTGGGTCCATTCATTCATCCAATTCACTAAAAACTCCAATGCAATGATTAAGGGTTCTTGTTCTGAAGTTAGGCAGACCTGATTTAGAATCCTGGCTTCACACATCCTAGCTGTGTAAATTTGGGGAAACTTCTGAAACCTTCTAAGCTTTGGTGTCTTCATTTATTAAATGTTAATAAGAGTAATGCCTACTTCACAGTATTCCTGCAGAATCAAAGGAAATAAATGGGAGAAAACCTTGTAGCATAGTGCCTGGAACATATTAGAGATTCACTAAATCCTATCTAATATTATTACTATTATTATTAATTCAAAACACTGTAGGCCTGGTCCCTAATACCAAGGAGCTGATAATTCAGCAGAGAAAACTAGATGTATTCATGCATACAGATAGTCATTGTATAGCAGGCAATGTAAGTACCATAAAAAAACGGTCTAAATCAAGTGCAGAAGAGGAATAAATCACTTCTTGCCTGAATAATCAGGCAAGATTTTGGTTAAGGATGGCTCTTAGTTCACAGTTCTTGAATCAAATATTAGCCATAAGTTGAGGGAAATGAAAGTGGATTTAGAGATTTGTGGGATGATACTGAACTAACAGCAACCAGCCATCAAAGCCAATTCAGGGAAGAATTGTGGCTTCCAGGGGCAGAACCAGAATCCAGTACTCACTTGTGAGGATGAACAGTTGTAAGAACTGATTGGAATGAATTTTGGAATCAGAATTACAACCAAAGCCAGGTCAAGAGCTGCAGAACCAAATAAGATATCAAGATTTGTTGTGGACTTAAAGCAAAAAAACTTGGGTGTCAGAACCATTTTCAGCCTTAAATCTCCTTGCACAGATTTTTTTTAAAGAGTAGGAACATACCTTCGCAGTCACATCGTCCCTCACCTTTAAAGGCATGCCACTGGCCAGGCAGAGTCTGGGAAAGGAGAAGTCTGTATAAGGAAGGCATCCAAAGGAGAGCAGCAGTGTGAGTGCAGAGGTGGGGAAGTCTGGTGGGAATTTGGTCATTCTGCTTTGTAGAACTATGGCATACACTCAAGAAAGAAAATCTTCTATATAAAGCAATGATTATTTGGAGCAAAGAGGAATTTTAAAAATCAATTTGCAGTTTTCCTTTGCCTTACTTCGTATTTCAGAGTTGCACTCTGTGAAGACTATTTTGTGCCATTCTCTCAGCATCTCCGCACATTAGACGCAGTTATTTTTGTCTTGGGCTCATTAAACAAAGTACTGGCAGGGTATAGGCTCCCGCTTCCCTTGAAAGTGACTTCATCTATTGTAATCATGTTGTGCGATAATGTAACAGTGAGCTCTCTGTCAGAGCTCTGAGTCCTAAAATAGAGCGGCAGGACCTCACTTACTCAGCCTGAGCACGTCACCATTGTGCTGTGGTTCTGACAGCGCTGGCAAGGAAACCCAGAGGTGGGGCTCAATCCGTTTGTTCTCATCTCAAAGAACTTATAATATAGTAATAGTAGCTAGAAGCACTCCCAAAGGAAGCAGTGCTCATATACGACCTAGACTTTATTTCAAAGACACAAGGCACAAAGGCCAGCTGATTAGAAAGAAAAGAGAAAACCCACTTAAGATTAGAGGCTGGATTGCCTCCTGGTTAAGAGCACAGGCCCTGGAGTCAGACCAACATGGAACAGCATGTTAAGTGTACAACCAGGAACCTCAGGCAAACTAGTGATCCTCTCAAATCTTTAGCTTCTCATCTATAAAATGGGGGATTGGAATGCCTCAAAGCATTATTGCTGAAAAGATATATGATGTAATATATACAAAACACCGGGCTCTTGCTTGACACATAGTAAATCCTCAACAAATTGTTGATGTTATTCATTCATAGGCCTGCAAATCCTATATTGATTGCAAAAAGAATCAATGATAGATTTGTTTTATAAAGTTTTACTTTTGTGCCTTTAGTTTATTGCATACCCAGGTTTGATTAAAAACACAAACTAAGAATTAGTAAGGCTAACTGTACCCCAGAAAGAGGTTTCCCAAAGTTTGGAGGGCCCGTTAAACCTCTCTGTGTTTACTGTGTGATGATTTCTATTCTATTCTTGAACTTCCATGTCCCCCTAGCCGGGTGGTACTTTTCTGCTGACAAAGAAGGCCAACAATCCTGCCACTTTGAGTTAAAAGGCATTGTGGCATTTAGCCCGAACCTCCATAGACCAGAAGAACAGCAGATTTGGCCATTACAACCAATTCATGGCACCATGCTCTCTGAGGAACACCTTTTGTCCTATGAAATCAAGCATTATGGCAAAAAGAAGAACCAGTGAATTAAAAACAAAAACAAAAAACAAAGCCACTGAACTCTAAAAAAAGAATATATGAGGTGGGGTGGGTGGGGTGGGAGGAAGTGGTGGCAGCAAAATGGAGACAAATGTATTTGAACAACAATTTAAAAAAAAGAATAGCATAGGAAATGGAGAAGCCAAAGAACTTACATTCATGACCCATGGATGTGACGTGGGGGTGTGGGAATTGCTGGAGAGAATGGGGGTACTAAGGAGAGGAGGGAAAAGGGGGAAAAACTGGGACAACTGTAATAGTATGATCAATAAAATATATTTTAAAAAATAAAAACATAAAAAATAAGAACATATAGAATAATTTAAATGATCAGAATTTCTTGGCCATTTATTAAAAAATGCAGATTTTGCTTTCACTGGATGGCTCAGTTGGTTAGAGCGTGATCCCATACACTGAAAGCTTGTGGGTTCAGTCGTCAGTCAGGGTATGCGTACCTGGGTTGTGGGTTCGATCCATGGTCAGAGTGGGTACGGGAGGCAATTTATTGATGTTTCTCACTCACATCAGTGTTTCTCTCCCTCTCTCTCTCTCTCTCCCCCCCACTACTTCTCTTCCCCTTCCTACCTCTCTAGTATCAATAAACATATTGTCAGGTGAGGATTAAAAATAAATCAAAATACAGATTTCTTTTTTAATGCCACAGAAAAGATTTTTTTCCACTTGAGAAAGTGTTTTGAATTTCCTCCCAGTTTAAAGAGCTTATATTGTCATATATTTTTCTTTTTTCTTTTTTTATTGTTCAAGTACACTTGTCTCCATTTTCCCCTCACCACTCCTGCCTCGCCCATCCCTACCTCCCACGCTGGATCCTACCCATCTTTGGCTTTGTCCACGTGTCCTTCCTGACTTCTATCCTAGTATACTGAATCAGAGCATCTGGAGGCATGGGTCCACAGGACATATATTTTAAATAAGCATCCCCATGTGATTCTGGTTTGGGTGGCTCTTGTACCTCACTGGTACAAGAGGTTTGAGGTTTAAATAAAGCTTTAATGTACTGGGGAAACCTGGAAGGAGTTCTGCATACAAAAAACCTGAAGGACTGAAGAAATTAAAGGAAAAATACAAATAAAAAAGACCAGCTTATTTGGGCTAAAGCAAGGTAGATTATGAAAAAGGTGGTTTGTTTAGTAAGCCTCTCTCAGCTGAATTTTATTATTATTTAGAATGGTGAAAGACACTTAATTAATCGATTCGCCTGCAATATCTTTTTAGACTCTATGGCAGCAGCTTCTTAGATATGTCAATTTTATTCATAAGGAGCAATAATATAAGGCAATTTATTTTTCCAGGCCACTCAAGCTTTAAGACATCCAATATTTATCATCTCTCTTTACAGTGCAAGTAGTAAAAAGCAAATTAAAACAAATAAGAAATAAGAGCTGAGTGATTAGTCTATCTTTATTTTTTCCATGATTAAAAATAAATGCTAGCAGGACATAAGATTTCTTTAAGCTTTAAGCCTAGGGAATTTGCATCTTCCGGTTCTTTTTCTCTGTTTAATTCATCTCTGTTGCCAGGACAACATTACGTATTTAATTTTTTTAAGATTGCCATGTGTTTATTATGAAGATTTCCTTTTAATTGCTTGAATACAATCCTCTGCTTCATCCAGAGCACAAGATGGCAGATAACAGTATTCATTATGATCATTTGTAAGTGAAATTTGGACACTGATTTGGATAAGGCAATGGGAGCAATGTTATTTTTCCTTAAAAACAATGACATTTCTGTGTTTTTTTTTACTTACTTTACTGGGGTTGAGGATTTTATTTTACATGTAGTGATAAAATATTGTGATAGATGGCAGTTCTTTTTTCTTAATTGCAGTAAAAGCAAAACACTTATTCCTAAGGAATAGTTGTGGCTTATACAAATACAAATCTTTTTTTCTTTTCAATATAGAGTAAGCCACTCTCCATTTAAAGGATCAGCTCGTGTACAATCACAGTCCCTGGTAGTCTGCCAAACACAATAGGGCATTAATTAACATGTGCTGGGGGATTCATCAACATGCACAGTGGTAGCGTGCAATTGGAACCTTTTTTCCCCTCCCCTTTCCTCTCTACGTTGGCAGAATTCATGAAAGGTCTACTCTAGTATGTAAATCAGTTTGTGCTAAATGCCTTGTAATGCAGTTCCTTTATTTTTCAAAGCTGTTGTCAGAGCTACTCACATATCCTAGAAAGACAGTTACTCTGTCTCTTTCTCATGTTTAAAATCAAACTACAGTGGGCAAAAATAACATATTTGTTTACTTGTCATGCAGACTGCACTGTAAATAAATCATCTGATAAATTATCCCCCCCCAAAAAAAAACTAATGAGATTCATTTCCCTTAATGTTGTACTGATGGAGATGGCAGAACTACTCTCCCTGTTAGCCCAGGATGACAGTACGCTGGCCTGCTAACTTAGGTAAATTTTGCGAGAAGATGTCATACTGTATCTTGCTTCTGCCACCTGGTATGAGCAGGTGAAAAAATAAGAAGAGTAAATTTATTGTAATTAGTTTTAAGCTGGGTCTTGGTCTCAGTCTTACTTTTCTAAGCACTTGCTAAATTGACTTCATGCCATTTGCATGTTTTTCAGGGTCAAGGTATGAATTTAATCATTTGGACCTGTGTGAACTGGACTTTGGGCAATAGAGAACCTGTCTTCTTCAAGTAAGAGTACCATCAGGGGAATGAATGGAAGTAAATGGTGTCTGTATCTTCCACTTCTAAAAATATATACATACACATATTTCAATTTAGTTTGCCATTTAGATTGTGAAATTTGTGGTTACTTCTTTTTTTAATGAAATAATATATGTAAAGTGCTTAGCAGAGTACTTAAAGTAAATGCCTAGCAAATGACAGGAGAAATTATTCTTGGAGGTGGTGGTGAAGGTGTTATTATTATCATTCATTGTCTTTCATAGCCCAGAAATCACTAGTGTTATAAATAGCACAATGCAGTTTTCATGTTTTAATCATTTTTAATATACATCAATAAAATGTTTAGGTTTGGCACAGAGGAGAGATGTGGAATTGGAAGGCTCAGTTTTACCCTCTTCCTTTTTTAGACATGTGTGCCCTTTACATGACCTATGGTGAACAGAAGCAGTTCAGGGATTCAGATGTCTTGGAGTGACGCAGACCTGTTTTGTTTTGTTTTGTTTTTTTGCCAGTTCTACCACTATGTGACCTTGAGCAAATTATTTAACTTCACAGAGGTTTAGTTTCTTCTTTTGTAAAATGGGAGTAGTAATTGTAAGGATTCAATGAGTATCAAACATTTGGCAGCATCCTGGCACAAAGAAATGACTCAATAAATGGTAGAGGTACACTCTTCACAAGCCAGAAACCTCCCTTCTGTGCTGAAAGACACAGGAAGCATCCTTTGATCCTTCTGACTGGTAAGGTAGCCTCCTTTTGCTTTGGCAACGAGCAGAGGCTCTCAACCGCTAGTGCTCAGAGAGGCTGAGAAAGCAAGCCAGATGATAAGTATTCTCTGTTGTTGCCTCTTCTTCTTGATTTTCCCCCAAGATTTACACTATATCATTAGCAGTCAGGAAGAGTCAGGTAATTAATAGTGCTTTCATTAAAAAAATAAAAAACAAGCACTTTTAATAAATGAGTTCTAAAATATTAAAATTTAAAACTTAAGTAAAAATTTACCTCTATAAATAAACATTTTTCTTCTAGTTGATGTTTCTAAGAAAATACTACTGTATTATGAGATTTCATTTTTTCAAGGATGCAAGCACATTTCAAAAAATTTTCTCTTTAAAATGATCAAATATTTGTGGAAATATTCATATATAGTTCCTTGAAGTATGAAAAAATTAGTTATACTGTAAGTTGCTTTTCATTGAGAATATTTGAGAATATTTTTTGGCAGTTGGTACAAATGTGTTGATGTTTCCATTGGTCCATTTTTCCTTACAGCTCTATTTATACCATATTTGATTTGTGAGATATTCAATAATTTATGTCTTAGATTTATCTTATTTATAACAAGAAATTACAGGCTAATTTTACTATAATGAATTAAAACAGAGTAAAAATATGATTGAACTTGGATTCTATGTGGAAAAGAGGTCATCATCATGGGCATATCAGTGCTTAACATCTCAGGGACTGTCTGGAGTGTGGGGAAGTGCAGTGAATTCCATGAGAGAAAACTTTGAGAGGAAGACAGTTATTCCTTTATGAAAAACCAGAATATACAGGATTTGGCACAAATAACATCCTTTTTTATTACAAAATCGTAAGCATGTAATTCTGTAACATAACAACATCATATTCAGGCATACTGGATGACATTATAGGTAAAATGTTCAAATCAAGACTATAAATTATTACACCCATATTAGTACCCTACCAACCTCACTCAAGTAGGTGTTACTTCTGCCAGACCCTATATATTATGCTTCACATTTGTTGCTTTGTTTTAAAGAAAGGGATAACTGCTCAATTCCCTGTGGAGACAGAGCAGACATGTATGGGGCTTATTTAATATTACAAGATATGTAAATTCGGGCATTTTTTTCACAGAGTCCATACAAGAAGTCTGTCTACACAGATCTTCTGAAATTGCACTGTTAGTGTTAATTGAAGATATAGTTGTACGAACAGCAAGAGAAGCTGTTTTTCTTTACTGGGTTGTGGAAAGTCTCAGGAAAGCACCCTCACTGTGTATAATCAAGTCTCAGGGTGTTTGGGCTAAAGTGAGACCAGAACAGAGCAGTGGAATGCCACAATAGCAGAACTCGGGCCCTTTCCTCTCTGACTGCTATTTCTTTATGGTCATTTGGAGTAGTTATAATTCCTCAGTCACATCACATTTGCTGAGAGCATTTATTTATTATAAATACTAACATGGAGTTTTCTATGTGCCAGGCACCTCTCTGTTCACCTGATAAGCACTAACTCATTTAATCAGCCATGTGCCTTTACTATCAGTTTACAGGTGCATGAACTTAGGCACTGAACCGTTAAGTACTTGCCTAAGGTCTCCCAGCTAGGAAGTGGTTGAGCTGTGACTGCGGTCTCAGACAGTCTGGCTCCAACGGCCATACTTTAAACCACCATTCCTGCAGCTTCCGTAGCAAGCTATGGAAGTCTTTCTTCTCAGTGAAAAATGGAATTGAATAGTGGAAGAACATGAGTGGAAGAAAAAGAGAATCTACAGTAGATGATCACCTGTTCAAAGCCACCAGAGGGCATATCTGGTATCCTCTTAGGCCTAAAGGGGAAGCTAGGACCAATTAATTATTAATTCAACAAGTAACAAACCAGAATTCAACATTAATTAATTGAATTAAGGTTAAATTCTTCCAGATTATTCAGTTTTTTTGTAAAGAATGAATAGCATTTAATCAGTTAAGGACTACCAGTGACTTTGGATTACATATTATTTTGAATAAATTAGTTTAATGGCTATATCTTTGTTGATATAAAAATCATTATTGGTATTAGTTGATTTTAAAATGACTGTAAATTTGAAGCAATTGCCAAGATCTCCCATTGCTTTTTAAAGTTCTTTGAAGAACAAATGGTTTAGCATCCAAGTCTTTGAGCTAACATCTTTGCTTCTGACTGGATTAACCAGACTCAATTTTAAGGATCATGAATTAATGAGATAGAGATGAGAGAGAGATGAGAGAAAGAGAGAGAGAGAGAGAGGACATTATAGGAGTATTTTTCCCATGTTTTTTTGAGAATTCTCATTCTGAAAGTATTTCCTACTGCTCATATACAATATGATGACATTGACCCAATAATGCTCCATGAATATGTAGCTCCATGTGTGGGGGTGGGGGAGCTGTGTAAAAGATAATCTTGCCAACTACCAGTAACATAACACACACAGGAATGCCATGTCCAAAACTAAGACATCATGATCTAAAACAACTTACCATTTTTAGATATCTATTTTTGTTTCTTAAGCAAAGGTCACTAATGTAAGGTTAGAAATATGAACCTCAGGAAAATTGAAGTCCTGTATGGCATTATTATAGGCTTGCCTAGTCATAAGGACCTTTTCTTGCCTCCCTTCCTCCCCTCCCCCTCCTCACTCACACAAGTGTGCACACACAGCTACACACATTCACACACTGATGCTGCATTTATAAACCACAACAGTCTGTCGGAAGATGAAGAACTGGCATCAGATAACTGAATATTTTTGCCTACTCTGACATCTAACAGTTTGTCTCATTATTCTCTCTGCCATCAGAGAGGCTAGACCCATGAGAAATTAAATTGACTGATTTTTTAAAAAAATCAAATTGCTTGCTCTACTAAAGTCACCTGCTTTGGCAATGGCTTACCACTTCCTTTGATCAATTCAGAGGCTTCTTTCTCTCTCTTTGCTCACTCCTTTCCAGAATTCTCTCACCACATTTCCTGCATTCCCTCACACATGCATTTCTTTCAGAGTGGGGCTTTTAGCCTCCTCTCTATGGAATTTAAGTTCACATTTCTTATTAACCCATTGCCTCTCTGACACATTTTGGTGGAAGACCTCTTTATAATTCCCATTAAGTATAAATTACTGTAGAACTCACAGGGGACACAAACTAATTTGCAAAATTTTGCAATCCTCTGTGGCCTTTCCAGTCAATAGGGTCAATGAGCTCTTGTGCTTGATGAGTGAGTAAGTGAGTGAGGGGTGCTATAGTGGGAGAACAAGAGGAGCTGTCCTTTCTCTCAATGTATTTAATATCTACCTTATTGACACTGAAATAGGCATAGTTTTGAGACTGAGAGGCCCAACTGTGGTACTTCCCATGCAGAGGGAACTCAGTAGTACACACATCGTGGTAATTTGCAGACACAGAGAGATGATGTGCTGGAAAAGTAAGTTTTAGAGCTACACTCAGATCATAGGCACGTGACAAATGTTGGCACGGATGATTGACTTCTTCAAAGGAACTTATATTAACACTTGTAAGCTGGAAGAAGGAATGGGAAAAGCAGTTACTGTGTTGTATTTTATTTTGTTTTTGTTTACCAATAAATATTTTTTAAAGTGTCTGTACTAATCATCTTTGATACTTTTTAGTGAATCATTTGTTGGTCCCATTTAATTTTTTAAATACTTCTGTATGAATATCTAATGATAAATGCTTTATTGCCATTCTTTGATTAAATTAACAATAGTAAAGGAAGTAAAAGAAACTCTTTGGAGTCTAGTCTCCCATTGACATTCAAGGGCTTTCTATGTGTAAGACCCATCAAGGTTAATGAAAGTTACCCCTGCAATCCCTTAGACACTGGTGGGAGAATAGATCATTTAATTTCTACTCAGATGGCACCCCCACATGGAGTACCTGATCTGTGGGGGAGTGAAGGACACAAGTTGAATCAACGAGAAGCTGACATACATTGCGGGTCATGTAAAACTGAAATTAACTTTTCTATTTGTCATCTTCCCAATTAACATTATGTGACCAAACTACCATAATAGAATATTATTTAATCTTCTTTACCCCATTGGAAAATTTACTCTGCCCTGATAAAGCACTTGATAGAGGCAGAGGTAAACTTAAGGATAATCCCTTGGCACAAAATAGTAATAAAATAAGACTTATTTTTGAAAACCACAAGATTTCCAAATTCCAAATACAAAGGCTAAGGTGTAGTGCTACTTTGTTTAATATAAAATTATATTTCAGCCCTGGCTGTTGTGGCTCAGTGGATTGAGCCAGCCTGCAATAAAGGGTCACCAGTTCAATTCCCAGTCAGGGCATATGCATGGGTTGCAGGCCAGGTCCCCAGTAGGGAGTGCACAAGAGGCAACCACACATTGAAGTTTCTCTTCCTCTCTTCTCTCTCCCTTCCCCCCTTGAAAATAAAGAAATAAATAAAATCTTTAGCATCATATTTCACTATGTCTGATATTCATCCTTGATTATTTGTGCTTCATTATCATGAATGAAAATTGTTTTTTCTGCAAGATATGCCCCCTCAGAGAGCAAACACTAAATTGGAGAGATCATTAATTTGATCTCATAAGACAACCAAAATAATCATTGTTTGTGATTTGATTTGACTCTCTAACATATGATGCCCACAAAGTAAGTATAAAAATGCATCAGAACCTTTACATCAAGTTTATCAGAACCTAAAATTGGTTCAGAGCATTAGAAACTACCTTTGCCAAGATCTGAAGCCTACCAGTCAAGTCAGAGGACATGATTCCTGAGTTCATCTGAGATCTCTGAGTGGCCTGTGAATCCCTATCTGACCTGGCCTGCCACCCCACCCTCACCCACTTTATCATCTGCTCTGTGCTTCTCTGTCTCTCCTGCAGCCACCCTGGATCCTTTCTGCTCCTCAACACACCAAGCACCCTTTGTTGTCGGGGCCTCTGTACTTGTTCCTTCCTCTGCCCAGAAAGCTTCTCCCCCTGTGTCTTTATGGTCCACTCCATCAATGGCTTTACAATTCGCTTAAATGTAATTTAATCAAAGATGTCTTTCCCAATGATCATTTGTCAAGCAGCACCCTATCACCCTCTCTCCCTGTTCCCACTGCTTTACTTTTCTTATCATATAACACATCTGACATATTATATATTTGTCCTTTTTAATGTCTGCTCCCAAACTCCTCACCACTGAAATGTGAGAACCACAAGGTCCAATTTTGTTTGCTGCTGTTTCTTCAGCCCCCAGAACAGTGCCTGGCCCTTAGGAGACCTCAATAAGTATTAGCTGAATGAATGAATGAATGAATGGCTTCCCCTTTGACTTATTCCTAACACCAATCATATTGTCCTCTGAAAATTATACTTTAGGGAAGCAGCATAGTTAGTGGCAAGAACTTGACTTTGCAGCTTGATACCTGAGCTTAAATCATGATTTCATGATTTATGAGTTTTGAAACCTGCAGCAAGATAAATGATATCTCTCAGTTTTATTCTCCACATCTGTAACATTGTTATGATAATATCTATCTTATTGAGACATTTAAAAATATATATCAGTGTCTACTATGCAGTCACTATTAATATGCAGGTACTGAAAAATATTGAAACCCTTCACGACATAGTAGGCATTAATTCTCTTCTATAACTCATGAAGTTTAAGAATTGTCAGTTCCCTTAATTTTACTTTTTCTAAAGCAGATAAACCTACTTTAAGCCCCTTTTTAATTGGATGGAGGGAAAGTCAATATTAGTGATAATTTGGGAAGCTCTTATACCTAGGTCATGGAAGAATTCTCAGGTCCCACCAACTGCAGACTTTTTGGTGAAGCACTTCTGTTCTTCAGTCCGCATTGGCCCCTTGATAGGCTCATTGCCTGAGACAGCAAAGTCTCTTAAAGACAGCTAGCTCCATTGCTCCATAATAAACAATCAGAACCCAGTGTCCACCCTCTCCAGGTACATAACTGCTTTCAACTTAGGTCTAGATACCTCTTTGTGAGGCCACATGGAACCAAAGCTCTGTTCCTATCACATGCAGAACCCCCAAAACTTTCCTAACCTCTCTCATTTCTTCCAGTCGTCTCATTTGGACTCTCCTAATCCTTAAGAGTTTTCTCCCCATTGGCAAGCACAGCCCATCATGTATAAGAGGCCAGGTTTTTCCAAACCAAATTCCTAGGTAGGGATTTTCTGCGGATTCCTGGAAATTTAACAACTACTGAGTCACAAAAAGACAAGGTCTTGGCAGTTTTCTTATGGTGTGTGAAAGGGAAATATATATATCAATAAGGAATAGTGATTTTACTAATTATCATGCTGAAATTGAGTTCAATCAGGATTCTGGGAAGTGGAGACAATACACTAGGACGCTCTTTCATCCTAATCATGCTAAACATGTATAAGGGAAGCTCTGCCTCAACTTAGAGTTCTTGTATGTTTAAGTACCAGGTGCTTCCCAGGCTTTGCCAGCCAAAGGGTCAAATCAAGGAATAGGAGTCACTGATATTAAAACAGATTTATGATTCTGAGGCCTCACTGGAGTAATTGCAGGAACTCTTCCCTAAATTCCTTCTCTCACAGGTTCTACTTCTAGTTACTTCTCTTTCTTTCAGTGCTGCTTTTCTTCTTCAGTCAGCTTATGCTTCCAAATTCCAGACACAGAGGTGTGTATGCCCTCTCATCTTATCTTTCTGTGGGGCCATATGAATGGTGAAGCTGGGTGAATGGTATTGGTACTTCTGATTTTTGATACCAGTATTGAGAATGGAGAGAGATTACCTGTGCCAGTTCCCAGTCCTGGGACATGTAACTTCTCTTTTTTTAGGAGCTGACATCTTTCTCAAGCTTCTTCTTATTCTTTGTAATTAAACCAGGAAGCCTTGGGAACTTTCTGCTACCTCTAGAGAGAACTGATATTCTTCTTGTCTCACTTATTCTTTAAGTACTGGGGCTTCCCCAAGGCAAATCCTTGTCTCCACCCAGTTCATCCCTAAATTCAGACCATCCCTCCCAGAGGATCAAGTTTGTCAAATAGTTTACTATTTATAAAGAACTTTTGCATATATTATCATCTTTAACTCTCTTATGAATTGTGCATTATAGAGAGCAAAGTTGTCTTTTATTTTATAAAAGAGGGAAATGGGGTTAAGTGTTTTACCCCATGTTAGAGCTACCAAATGTTAACTTGTTCTGAAGCTCAGGTCATCTGATTACAAATCCTTCTCCTCTTGCCCCTATACAACATCTGTAAGATCCTGGTTTGTATTTTACACGTTGTCAAACACAGTACAGATGGTCCTCGACTTACAAATTTTTGACTTACAATTTTTCAACTTTATGATGGTGTGAAAATGATTTGCATTCAGTAGAAACTGTACTTAGAATTTAAATTTTGTTTTTTCCCTGCGTTAGAAGTGTGTGCTAGGATACTCTCTCATGATGCTGAACAGTCGTAGTGAGATTGTTTTGCCCAACTGTAGACTAAGATAAATGTCCTGAGCACATTTAAGGTAGGCTAGGTTAAGGTATGATGTTCAGCAGAGTAGGTGTATTAAATGCATTTTTGACATAATATTTTCAACTTACAGTGGGTTTATTGGGGTATAACCCCATCATAAGTCAAGGAGCATCTTTATCTTGTTCATAATCACAATCCAATAGTTATTGACTGGATCACATTTACATATGCCAGGTCACATGTTTCGCAAGGACAGGAAAGCATTTTCTTAAACTTGGAGGTAGCGTATAAACTCGTACTGGGAAACCTCTACTGAATCAAATACTTTCAGAGATCAGGAGGTCTCTGAATTATTCTGTGCAAGCAGCCCACTATCAGTGAGCTGTAATTTTCTAAGGGACAGAAGAAGAAATACATTATAAACAAGGAATCTTACAGAAATAATTTGGAACAAGACATCTACCACTCCTCAGAAGACTGTTCATGGCAGGCATAAGTTGTGCTGATAACACCCCTACCAAGAAAATATGATGTAGATGAAATAACCCTTTTGAAATAGGGGAGTGAGAGATTCTAGGGGCTGTAAGATACTAAGGAAAAAGAAAAATCTTTGAATTCTTAAGAAGAAGGACTCTAGACTAAGTACTGCCATCCTTGTCAGATATTTATCTGGACATTGAAGTAAAGGTAGAAATTCCTAGTTGAACTACATTTCTTTGAAGGCAAAAAAAAAAAAAAAAAGTTTAGAACTGAACATGGATCTCCAACATTAAGAGTGTTACATTGAGGCCAGTATAATATATCTTATGAAACTGGAAAATATGAGTCATCTACTCTTGCTGGTTGCAATGTGTGTCAAAATATTACCTTCACAGGGATTGCAATTATTTGCTCTGACTAGATTATAATTTTTAGTTGTAGCAATTTATAGTATAAGGAGAAATATGATTTTGTACACTGAAGTCAATATATCAAGCCATGACATTAATCTAAATTAATGTCATTATTCTCAGATTTTTTTAAAAATTGTTTTCTTAGTTTTGAAATATAAAAATATTTCCATTCATATGTATAAATGAAAGAACAGCATTTCTTTTTATCTCATTGTCTTATGAAAGACACATTTTCCCATTGTGTCTAATGGTTCCAAGTAGGAAGTATGAATGTGGAGCCACTAATTCAATTATTTTAGTGTCAAATTGTTTGTTTCAGCTATCATAAAATCTAAATATTTAACAATTGATTGGATAGAAAAACCACAAGACACCAAATGAATTGAATGTGTCTGATCTGTCATTCAATCATGTACATGATGAACAACTGGTCTGTTAGGCCATCAGAATAGCTCTAGTTCACCTTCCAATTCTATTAATCTCATGTACAATGACCTGTTTTGCCTGAAAACCATACTGACCTAAACTTCTCCATTGCTGCTATTTCTTCTCTCCCATTTCAATGGTCTCATTTTTTTTTTTTTCAAAACAGTGTTTATTTTCTGTAGCTAAGAGCAATATAAAATTTGGAAAGGGATCATTTATATCTGTCTCTACTAATCAGAGCTTGAATTTGTAAAATGTAGGTACCTTTTCAGTTAGCTGGAAAGGTGTTAGGGAGAGAATTGGATGATAGTGGGTGGAGCTTACTGAGCATTTCATTTGAATAATATGATAACATTGTATACAGTCAAATCAATGTATTTTACTCCTTAATGGGTTTCCAAAAGTCAACATTTAGACATAACATACTCCACACTTAAGGTAGGCTTACAAGGTCATTTCTTCTAAGCCTGAAAAATATATTTTTACCCAGTTTTTTTAATAGAATGTGAACAATATGTCCTTGTTCTGCTTTCAGAGGAATTTAAAATTGTTTCTGATTCCATATAACTTAGAAGTAATTCTGAGTATTTTTATCAAATAACAATATGCAATTGTTATTGTTACTATGGAGCTTCTTAACAATTTAGTTTGTTTTCCAAATGGACATGAATACTTGTGTGTGACATAGAGTGTGACTTCTGTATTTTTCTGATTTAGTTATGACAGGAGAGGGTAAAAAAAGAGAATTAAATTTCAAGAAAAAACTTCAGAAATACAGGTAAAACATATAAATTATACATGAGAAAAAAATAAACAACCTTTTATGAGCTACACAAATCACAGTCCTGATAGACACTCTCTTGCTCAAAAACTCTCTATTACCTATACAATCACAACTAAACTCCAAACTCCTTAGCAAAGACATCAAGTATCAACAGAGTTGTTCACTCTTGATTTCCACCATTCCGCCTCAAAGAGTTCATGTTATACCCACTCTAGGTACTCAGTGTCGCACAGAGAATGTCCTGCATTTGCCCACCCCGTTGCTTTTTCTCTCGCCACTTTCCTGCTGGGATGTATCAATTCTATCAGATCATTCCTGTCCCTCCAATTGAATACATCTTTCAAGGCTGTGTTTAAGTGGTTTCTCCTTTGGGAATTCTTCCTTAATTCAGCCAGAAGAAATCTACTTGATTTGTTCTGATGGGATTTTGTGACTTTCTGTTTATTCACCATAGTCTATGATTTATTATGTTTGTGCACTTTACCTTTCTCATTAGATTGTAAAATTCTTAACGGTAGAAAAGAGGACATTCATTTTATGTCTCCCCATGATCCTAGCACAACACCTTACTGGTAGGAGATCAAAAACTGTTTTTTGCATTCAGCTGAACTGAATTAACACACTCCACAGAGAATCTAATAACCAAGATTAAATGTTTTAGTGTATTTATTAAATAGATTTCTGTCTCTCTGCCTCTTCACCTTTTAAGTGAACTTGGAATATTTAAAACCACTGGGGAAAATAGAGGTTTTAAAAATTAGTCATGAGCATAATTTTCATAATATTCTGCTCAAATGTTGAAGTAGATAGAAAGATGAAATAAACTGGAATCAGCATCGTGTGGTCCTCAAACTACGCACAGTGTGAGAGTATAAAAAATTACCAGGTAGGTGGCTTTGGGGTTAATGACTTCACAAGTTATTTAAATTGTCTATCTTTTAGAAGTGGCATGCCTTGGTGTTCCACCTTGACTGAACTTGAGACTTTTGTCAAAGGGAGCCCTCCAATCTGAAGAGGCAAAGTTGTATAACCTCCTTAAAAGCCACCCAGTACTTTTCAGTGAACTGTGTTTTTCCACTGGGACAAATGCTTCCTAATATTTTATATATTCCTGGTCAGTGACTTAAAAAACACCCTACCCAATTGCAGTCTGCCATTCAAAAGGAATATTTCTGCAAAGAAAAAATGTGAAAATGTAGGCATTCAAGTGAAAATTCAATCCTTCACAGTACAGAGCCTCTGCGAAGTCTTTTAAATGACCCTTTTTATCATGGTGCCATGTCTGTACCTTTCTGAATAGTGAGACCTGGTAAGAAAAATAGATGTATGTATACAAGTGGTTGAGTAATGTATTACTCACATGCACTTTGTTCTTTTTGGCAAACTGACCTTATCAAAGGAAAGAAAGCTATACATTGTGACAAGCTGAGCCTTACTAGAAAGTCTGAATTAGAAGTGCGAGTCCCCTGCTATCTGGATTAAAATGTGATCCGAACAATAAAAAAAAATCATCAGTTAACCTCTTGGGAGGTGGGGATGCCCAGGAATTGTGTTCCTTTTAAATCAAGACCTAAGCTTTCTTGTAACATTTAGATCTAACCATCAAAGATAATTTACATTAAAAACAGCAACAATAAATAATATTTTCTCTAAGTCCTCCTTTGGATTGTTTTTGTAATCTTCAAATAAAGTGTTAGATTTTTTTGATTGTCTATACTTGTATAGAGAAGTATTTTATGAGGGTAGTGATCAACTATCCTTCACAACTTTATCAAGGGAAATGTTGTGCCTTATTTTCTACCTTTGTGGATAACTTTAAATGAAAAATTAAACTTTTGCATTAATATTGCTTAGTAAGTAGCAGGCCTTGGTGGTTAATTGAGAAGCCCTTAGGAACATAAAAAGATTCTTTCCTCATGCTGATTTAACTCATTTTTGTACAAATATCCAATTATTTTAGAAATTAGATAGTGGTGGCATTGTGAACCAAATTCATTCTTTAAAAACAGACACATGCAAATCAAACTTGCTTGTTTGCAAATCTTTTTCCCTTTGTAATAAACACGTCCTTTTTAGGTGGGTACATAAAGCTGGACAAAATAATCCGGAATGGGTAAAGCCAAGAGGAAAGAAAATGGCAACTGACATTGCACACAGGCACACAAAACTAATGCTGTTTTATTCACATTTTTTAAAAGTATGTATATTGCTGCTCCCCAGTTATTGTGCCTGTGAATTTGCCAGATTTAGACTTATTTGCCCAATTAATTACTCTGCTGTTCAACAATAATGGGTAATGGTCCAAGCAGCCTGCTCCTCCTCAGATCGCCAGTGGAATTCATGAACGCATAATGTCCTCTCTTCAGAAAATGATCCCAACAAGCTCTATAATTATTTCTTTTTTCTTTTGAAATAAAGGCATCAATTCAATTATATGTTAAAACAGTTCACAGAAGAAAGGGAAATGAAGCAGGATCTCTCTCTTTACCTTTCTGGGTAGAAAGGGGGAAGGTGAGCTTTCTCCCTGCCCCTTATTTTTCCTAGTAGCAAACTTTGATATAAAAAAAAAATAACTGCTGATCAAAATTGTTCATCATCACCCTTAATTAGTCTGTTGGTTTTTTCTGTTAATACAGATGAAGGTGTGTTCTTCCACATTCAATTATACATGCTATTCCTCGGTGCTGGTAAGCAGATGACTAAGCTTATGATGCAGCAGATCAAACAAAGGACCCTCCCGAACAAATGTACACAGTCCCTGTAAACCGGGGTAATTAGCATTGTAATTAACTCACGTGGTGACTAAAACAAAATCAGAGTAACTCCAATCACTCAGGATACAAACTGGTGTGTTCTCCCCCTTTTATTTATAGTGCTGGGGGAAGCCCGGAGTCATACGTTCCTCCCAGCTCCGTAGCTCCCTACCTCCTTGTGGTGAAAACCAAGTTCCCTGCCCAGGTCTGGGCAATAAAGGATGTGCAGGGTTCGCCTGTGTCTGCTCTGGCGATGTTGTTAGGATTTTAGCGTGGTGCAGGGTGTTGCCCGCTAAAGGCAGTTTAGGGACCTGGCTGGTGTGGCTAAGGGGATTGAGTGCCGGCCTGCGAACCAGGGTTGGCAGTTCATTCCCAGTCAGGGCACAAGCGCGGGTTGTGAGCCAGGTCCCCAGTAGGGGGCACATGAGAAGCAACCACACATTGATGTTTCTCTCTCCCTTTCTTCCTCCCTTCCCCTCTCTCTCAAAATAAATAAAATCTTTTTTTTTAAAAAAAAGGTCACTTAGGAAAAAGAGCTTCCTCCTTTGCATTTTTTGAAACAGACACAGTTCTCTTTGTTAACATGAAACTGGAAGCAAGAGTGGACATTTGGGCTTCCCTTCATGTGACTTACCTGTTTAATTAAAGGCAAATGATATGTATAGTACATTGAGTTCTACTCACAGACTTCCACACCAATATCGCTTATAAAATAGAAATCCCTGAATGGGACCTGCATGCTTACATGGTGGTTTCTTTGAATTTTTACATGTATAATGGTTAAGGCATCTTGCTACTTAATACAGGATTCTTACTAATTTTAACCAACTACAAAAAAAATAGTTCCAAGGTTTTATCCATAATAAGAGAGGTCAGGCTATCAATAAAAATCAAAGGGAAAAATGACCATTTCCAGAAAACAAGTCAATATTTGGAATAGTATAATCCACTCCTTAAATAACTTTGTGTCACCTAAGATTAATACTTTATTATTCAAGTGTTTTCTGCCTTTGTTATATTTGATCCTTATAATTACTTTGCACAAGAGCTATGAAAGGTATTTTAATTCGCAATTTACAGAATAGGAAATGGCCTCAGAGATGTTAAGTGGCAGAGAGCATAATCCTCAAACTTCTGGTACAGTGAGGCTTTCCTTACAGCAACCTGACTATCCTTAGAGCCTTCCTTTGTCTTATGTCAGTGAGGCTGGGAAAGTTTTGTTTGTTTGTTTGTTTGTTTTAATTAGTCTCGGTCTCACTTAAATTTATCTCACATTTAGATATTCTGACTGAAACTAAATCGCTTTTATTTTGTTATCTTTAAACCTATATAAACATATAAAAAGATCCATTATTGAAAAAATTATAGACTAATTCTAAATATTATAGCATACTTAGTATCATATAAAATTGATACCTCTAATTTATGGTACATCCATATTTTTCTGGTGTTTAGAGTAGGATTTACTGAAAATTTCGGGCACTGCGCTTTCTTTTTCAAAAGTCAATGCTTTTGTATTATGGGGGAGAATTATATTTGTAATAATAATTGACACATATTTACAGGTATATTATGCAACTAACATTCATGAAGATACAAAAAGTTTGACCTGAGTCAATTGGTCACTCGCTCTCTTATCTACTCTATTTCTTTTACCCTCTTTCGTTCAAACGGCAGACCCAGTCTTGTATTAAATGTAGCCTAATGGCAGTATTAGATTGTTGATCCTCAGGATTGATGATGAAAGCTTTGTAAATATTCATACAATATCATTTGAGATTTCCTAAAGGATCAATCTGACAAAGAAAACGGATAGATTATTAAAAAAAAAAGAACATATTCACATCTGGTGTCATATAAGAATAGTTTTAATTAAGACATAGTTTGTTCTTGGTATCTGCCACAAATTAAGTATGGATGAATTTTCTCTGAACATAAAAGAATTAATAAAAGATCTAAAGATAGGTATTTGGTGTGACTATTGGGAATCAGATAGCTGATCCAAAGGAAATATATATCCACTGTTTGGACTTTCTTTTCTCCTTTTAGGAAAAGAATGTGGGAAAATGAACGTAAGGGTACATTAGCTGTTGCTTAGGCAGTTTAATTATGACATGGGACATAGGAATAAGTAGGCAGAAGGGTAATCAGTGGTAAGGGAAGGTAAGACAGATACAATAGACTCCACTTGTACCCTGCTTCCCTGTCTTCAGACTTAATTGGCATTAGACATGGAGGAAGGAAGATTACAATACAGATTTCTTTTCAAGTTTCAAAGTGAAAAAAATAATTTTGGGCAATGTTTATGACCTGATTTTGAAATTTAAATGGAAAACACACAAGACAAGAGTTTTCAAAACAGGAGAGATGAGCATATTCTGGCAGTGCGGAGTATATTATGATAGTCCATGCTTACTATTTGAGTACAAAAGTAGCATTTGATGGATCGGTTAAAATGAAGTAACATTTTTCAGGAGGAAAAAAATAAAAATAATAGGAAATATAATTATTACAAATCAAGATGAAAAAATATGTCAAAACTCTATGGGGCAAACTGAAATTGCAAAACAGTTTACAAACTAATAAGTACAAAAAAGAAATATAAAATATACACTATCATCTGTTACTTTACTTTATAATTGTGCTGTGTTTATTATTGCATTTCCTCAGGACAGTGCCTTCATCCTTTGCTTTTTCTTTCATCCCCTACATCTGGAGTCCAATGGGGGGGGTTTAAAGCACCCACAACCCCATGCAATTTCATGCAGGTGTTTTTATGCAAGTGTATTTGTATCCTTGTGAGAGGGTGATTCATAAATATTTGTCAGACACCCTAAAAAGTCCATGTCTCCAAATGGCTAAGATTCAGCATCCCATAGCTAATGAATGACTTACCAATGATTTTTTTATCTTTAAAATTTCTCCATTTAGATCTCCAGTGCTTCAACCCTGACTATGCCTCCCAGATGTCTTCTCACCCACCTGTGTCTCTTCTCTAACACATCCTCTACAGGGAATACCACCAAATCGATCTTATTAAAAACATCATCTATATCATGTCTCAAACACATTTTTAAAAACACTAATGGCTTTCACTCTACTTACAGGGTAAGTTTAGACTTCTCATTTGGGCATTCAAATTCATCTAATATTGGGTTCTCTACTGCCTCTATTAAGAGTAGCTGACATTTATAGAATAGAATTAATGTGTGAGAAACTGCCCTACGTGCTTTGTATAAATACTCATATAGTCTCTCAGATGGCTCTATAAGACTGTTCCTATTCTAATCATAACCCTTGAAGGTGCTTTACTGAGGTGAAGTCATCAGCCCAAGTTTGCACAGCTAGTAAATGATGGTTACAGAATTCAAACTCAAGCAGCTTAGGCTTGCACAAGTGTTTAGCCACAAAGTTCCCTCCTGCCTACCTAATTTACCATTTGCCATTGTGAACCTTCCTATCTAGACAGATGGGGATCCTCACCGTCAACACAACAAAGCATATTTCTAAACTCGGGCTTTTTTCATACTTTACCTGCCTCGTTCCCCAAGGTTGAACTCTTCTCACTTCTCCTATAATATATTCATTAAGTTCTCCTTGCCTCAGATGGCATTCATTGCTCCTTTCCTTTGTGTTGGCCATCCACAATTTTGCATTATGACTTTTCTCTTATTGGACAGTAAGCCACTGGTGGGTAGGGCTTTGATCTTACATTTTTGTTCTGTCTTCTTCAGCACATCAGCCGGTGCCTTTCATCAGGTTTGCATTAAAAAAAATACCTATTGAAGGAATAAATTAACTTGAACTTCTAGAGAGTGTCATGTTTGAAAAATGATACTATAATTAGTTCTCTAACATTCTATTATGTCTTGATAAAAGCTCCTGTATATGGTAGCAGGTGGGCTTTCTATGTTTTCTCAGTTTGCCTGGGGTAAATCTGATAGGCAATAAAAAGAAATTACCCTACATGAGTGCCTGTGTGTGGTTTTTTTTTTTGGGGGGGGGGAGAAGTATTCATTTTTATCTAAGAAATTCTCTGTCACGAATGTTGTAAATTGCCAATTTTTTTTCTTTTACATGAATTCAGTGTTACTGAGTTAGCTTGCTCTCAAGAAAAGAATCTATTTAGAGAAGAATTGTTTCCTGATCCAGAGTCAGAATTTCAGCTCAAGGTGGCCAAGAAAATTCCAGGGATTCAGATTACTAGGCAGTGCTTAGGGACAGTAAGATCCTTCAGTTCCTTCCATCTTTCTTAGGGGTACACAGAGCAATAAAAGTCTCCAGTACTCAGGCAAATGGCAGCTTGCCCGTCAACATCTCTCAGAGGCTGGATTCTTCACCATCAGACACTCCAGCACCAACTGACATAAAGACAACAAAGAAGAAAGAGCATTTCCCATGTGCTTGAGAAATCACTTCTCTCAGCCAGGCAGACCTATCTACATTGAAACCCTTTATGTTTTCTTCTCTTATATACACAGAATACTGATATCTAATGAAAACACATATTACCCATTTTATTTTCCAACCTTCAGAAAAATGTGATATGGGAGACATTTTGTGCAATAAATCATGTTCAGCCAATTTGAGTAATTACATTGTGTACATGTGTACATGTGTAAATTTATAACAGAATGCTTTTTGTTTAAAAATCCTTTTGAAATTTCTAAAATTAACTCATCCCTGAAGCAACTAATCACTCAGTGGATAACACCCAGTGCTTAGATGCATCATTATAAATGACTCAGCTTTCCTTTTAACAGTTTAAAATCAGAGCTTAGACTAAATCAGGAATCACTTAAATGCTTACAGACGGAAAGCAGATAATGAATGTTGGAAGTGGGCTTGGTGGAAATCTCTCTAAGAAGTTCTGAGGACTGAGGCAAATTGAAGAAAGTATGCCTTGTCTAAAGAGAATAGCTAATGTTCAGTCCCAGGTGATTCTACCCTGCAGGAAAGAGGACCCAGTGTTATAAAACCTTCCAGTTCTTTATGAGAAGCACAGTTTTTTAAAAATGTGAAACACCCTAGTTTTTGAATTGAAAAAAAATTTTTTTTTAAATTGAGCACGCTAAACAAAGCATAGAAGAGGAGATCTGGCCCAGAAGTTACCAGTCTGTTACCATGCATTGAATGTCCCACATGTGCTTATTTAACCCATGTAACATACAGATATATATTTACTCCTTTAAAATTAGAAATATTCAGTCATTATCAGTGTGGCTGAATTAAGAACAACTCCCTTAGATATTCTATGAAAGACATTTGGTAAATGGAAGAACAGTAATAATGTATTTTAATTTCAATAAAACTTTTTATTCTGATTTTCATAATGTGCTCATCCATAAACTATAGTTAAGATTAAATGAAAATTTCCAGGTGGATATAAAACTGTACCCAAAGAAATTTTATGAGACTCTCACTATCCCCAAAATTGTTTAACAAATTTTATTCTATAAGGATTAGTCTGGCCTCATCTTATTTAATAATGTCTTTCTAACATATATTACAGAATTGAGTGTTGTTCCTTTATTCTAAGGCTAGGGCATTGATTTGATGATCTGTCATCCATCTGGCTCAGTTTTATCTTGAACAGGGTAGCTGTTCTTTCTAGCATTCCGCTGAGTGCACTGGATAGATAGCATACAAACATAAGAAATGAAAATCGCTCCCACTTTAAAGGCTTCAAGCATTATTTAAGATATCAAGTGCAAATATGAAACAACAAGTTTATTATACAAACTGGTATGGAGGAAATTAATGCTGAGTGCTGAGACAGAGAGGAATCCAATCAATTGTGATCAACCACTACACACTCCCCAGAATTGAGTCTTGTTATTGAACTTGGAAGAAAGTATGAATCCAGGCAAGGCAGAGATTAACAAGACAATCTAGGGCAACTGTATGTGTTTAATGTGGGAAGCCAAATGATTGATCGAGTGCAAGATTCTCTAGGCAAATGAGACAAATGACAACAGAAATGAACAAGGGAGAAATATATCATTCCACAATCTATAAAATGTAGTAATAACACAAAATATGTGAAAGAAAATTATTACCAAATCAATCAGTTAGAGTTTGTTTCAATATTGTATCAAATCTAGTTTGTTAGGATTATGACCCCTGATTTGGACCAAAGAAGAGTGGTTTGATTGTTGACATACCTGACTAGAGTTCTATGTCTGCTTTTTCTGAAAAGTGAATATTGTAATTATATTATTACTTACAAGTCCACATTCAGTTCAATTTAAGAAGCATTTAGGAAAATTCACAAGCTCTACAACCAAATAAGTGATATATGTGAAGCACATGGAAAGCTTCTGACTCCTCTTAGTAATCAGCATGCCCTACAGGAAAGAAGATGCGTGCTAGAATGAAGCGGACACAGACTGAAATTTATTTTTGTCCTTCAGCAGCCTGATGATCATGACCAAGTTAACCAAATTCTCCGAGTCTCAGTTTCCTCTTGTGTAAAATAGAAATATTTCCTATTTTGGAATTGTTCTAAAGATGAGCAAAAATAAAATGTAAATCATGGCAGATGGCATTAAATAGCACCTATTATTACATGAAATTATCATTAGTAGTCATTAACAATTGTGAATTCCCTTATAAAATTTATAACCACTAGTAGTGAATCAATTTCTAAATTGCTGTTGTAATGAAGGGAGGACATCTTTCTTAAGCTAGGAATTTAGGTCCTAAATTTGTAGGCAGAAATATACTATTTAAATTTCTTTACCTTTAGTTCTTAATTTTCATGTTAACCAGTTCAGAATCTTAACAACATATATGCACTCTCTTTTATACAAAATACAATCAGATGTTTGTGATAGCTTAAACTACTGTGTTTTTTTTGATACAAAGAAAAAAGACAATTTCCCCTAGGATTCTTGTGGAAAATTAATGTGCTAATTTCTAAACCTCACTGTGATTCAAAATGCTTTGTTGAGTCTTGAACACATGTATTGTTTTAAATACAGCAGATGCTTCTGTGTGGGGCACAGTTTTTCACCCTCTGCTTCACTTGTGAGACAGATAGAATGGGGTGGTGCTGCAGCCTAACTGTGTAGCCCAAAAGAGTAATAAGGCCCAGAAAAAAAAAAAGTGAGAGAAGGCTCCACTATCCAGAACGTCTGTCTCTAAGTGCAGCATTAGGAGGGGAACACCTGAGCAAGGACATTCATTAGGAGATTTCTATACACCAAATACACTCCTACACATGAAAGAAAGAAAAGGACTCCCTGGTTTGTGTTTATGAGATTACACAAATAGAGAAAGACTCTCCCTCAGGTATATAAGTGCCAAAGTCAATTAATTCCATTAATGCCATTAAAAGCATCTGAATCAAAACTGAAAAATTCAGACATCTGTATTGATCTAAATCTGATATATATATATATCTCCAGGTAAATTCATACTAAGATAAAAAGACAAAAACAAAAAGAGATGCAAAATGTAATCCTTGCACAGAATTGTTTTCTCTGAAATTCAATTCTAATACCTGAAGAATAAGCCAAATTATTTATCCTTGGAGAGATCAGGGTTAAATTTTGAAGATCATAATATTTTCTGTATCAAAATATTTTAATCATAATTCAAATTCTTCTTTTCTTTAGTATTATAGAGCTTCTTTGTTTCACATCATGCAAAATATACAAAACTATTACCTATGTAAGCTTAGTAAGATTAAAACATATAGATTTTAATTCATGGTATATGGTTGATTTTTATTTGTTTTAAAATACTTGTGAATTTCTTGCTTGTCAGTAATTTTGAATATCTAACTCATCTTTTAAGATGAGCCAGTTTGAGCAGTCTGTGGCCTAAAAAATGATCAACTATATGTTTTTTAAAGCACCATTTTCCTATCATAAAACTACAGACATCTGCACAGATTACAATTAAAAACATGTAAAAAATTGTCACTCCAAATGTAGCTTCTTCTTCTCATCTAAACTCAGGACTGTCCCCAAAAGCAGTGAAGTCTATCTGTCTTCTTCTCTGAAATGAAACCTCCCTGCGATTTTTTCTCCACTTCTTTCAAACAATGAATGTATCTTTATCAATAAAGGAAGTTTCTTTTTTCTTTTTATGTGAATCTACTTAGAAGAAATGCAGAAAAGCACTATTATGCTATCAAACAAAAGTTTCTCTCTTTCCAAAGTTTCTTTTTGTTTTTCGAATGCTATTTTAAGGGACATTACTTTCTATGGTTCTCAACATTATTGACATTGAAGAGGATAGCAAAGCTACTGGTTTTGAAATGTGTATATATTAAATTAGAAGAGATATTATATTTAAAAATTGGGCCAATATTTCTCAGAGTCTATGAGTCACTTCTTTTTACATATGGAAATAAAATTGGAGTGCATCTATAATACTTAGTTGAAAATGTAAACATTCAATAAAATTTTTAAATTACCAGTTTAGGTTAAAAAAGTTATATAAGAAAATATCTCTTAAAAATTATTAAACAGTTGTACAATAAAAATATAGCATATATTTATAAATATATAAATATTTCTTATTTAAGATCTAATAGTGCCATTTAAGAGGAAACAAAGGGGGGAAATATTCAATATTTTGTGTGACATGAATTTCCCCCTATAGTTGTTGAAATTCTATAAATGAGGAGAAAGGTGAAAACCTAGACCTGGCCTATTTTTAGGAAAATTTAAACTAAAATTTAGTACAAAATGGATAAATAAAGGAACATTCTGTTTGGTTCAACATTTAAAAAGAGCATCCTCACTTTAAGGTATCTGCTTATTGTCTAAATTAATGGTGAGAACACAAATTCAAGAAGAACACTGCTAAGATAAATATGTCACACGTTGAATTCATATTTTGTGAGTTTGTTTGTTCATAATTGAATTTTTGAAAGTGAATCTTTAAATATATATGTATACCCCAAAGAAGGAAAATAACCAATAAGGTTATTTTCCCACTGCTACATTACTTAAAATGTATGAAAAGGTAAGTTTTCACACTTCTTCAATACATATTTATTTACTAAATTTATTTACCATATCCTCTCAAGTAGGGATATTTTATGGAAAATATTTATCAGCCATTAAACACCATGTATACAAATAAAGTTATAACTTTTAGTTCTTATTAATCTACAACCATAATAAAAGGCATATGACTCTTATGCTGGGAGGTCTCCACACTTCCTGCGCATAGGATCCTACAGCTTCTTGTCACCATAGCCTCCCCCTTTTGGTGATTTAAAAACTTTAATTCTCCATCCAAGACAAAAACTATGCAGTTGCTTGTTATACAAATATAAATTTACTTTTTTCATCATTAAAAGACATCTATACCTCATCACTGGAAACATTATAAATCTAATCTTTTCATATTATCCAGAAAAGCAATTCTGTATTCCCAGAGTAGAGTAGTTTAAATCTGTGGGTGCAATAAATGTAATATTAAAATATATGAATCAGTGGGATCAAAAGGGAGAATTCCCATGACTATGGAGTAAATTTGAAATAGGAAAGATAAAAATGTGTGATTTTGGTTAAGTGTACCTGGTAGCAGTTAAAGATTGACTTGTTAAAAACAAGTTCAAGCACACCTTCTATACATATAAGTAGTGTGAATAAGGCCATTTTAATGATATTTTACAAAAATAAAAATGTAAAGTTATATTTCTGAGGGTGACATAAATACCCGAGCTTGTAAACAAGACATTTACAATTTGATGATCCAAATGCTCCTTGCAGGGCAGCACATTACAGGGGTGGCAATGGGAGAGTGTGAGAGAATATACCTGTTTTAGGTGTTTCCAAGAAAGTGGTGCTTTCACTCTATCACCTCTCAATAGCTCAACATTAGAGTGATGAAGGGGACATTTTACTGGAAAAGAAAGCCTGATAGATACAAGCAAAAAAAAAAAAAACCCTCATGTTCTTGAGAAACTGCAAATCAAAACAAAAATATAAAGAGAAGGGGGGGGAGAAACAATGGAAAGGAAAGGAAAGGAAAGGAAAAGAACCCTAATCTTGGACTATATCCACCCAAACCAAAATGGTACCAAAATTTTAAAACCAGGTTATTTAAATTTCTGGGATATTATCACCTAAAACTTTTTATATTTTTCAAGAAAAATAACTGTTTTGCCTGAATTCTTTGAATATTTATGACAATTCCTCTCGCTTTAACACTAAATAGCAGCAGGACCAGTTCCAGATCAGAGGGTC
Source organism: Anoura caudifer (assembly GCA_004027475.1). Taxonomy (NCBI): domain Eukaryota; kingdom Metazoa; phylum Chordata; class Mammalia; order Chiroptera; family Phyllostomidae; genus Anoura; species Anoura caudifer. The sequence continues at coordinate 131,374 of PVKU01001424.1, forward strand.
TTCGGGAAACTTCTCCTTAAGCCACTAGATGGCATGAAAGCACTGCGGTGAGTCTGATCCGCCTCTGCTGCAGCCGGCGTTGTCGGCAGGGCGTTATTCTCAGGCTGAGAGAGCTTGACTGTTTAATCAAGTAAGATGCATTTTCTTTCAGAGAAATCTTTCTGTGTCGCATGACACTTTCCAGGACACGAAGGGGTTTTCTCCTCTCCCCCCACACACATTCAGAAAATGTCGAATTAAATTTGGAAGAGTAAAAATCATTTCACTATTTACTGGGGCTTCCTGAGAACTTTACCTTTCAGCTCTTTAGGGGATAGTCTGCTATTTGTTATGCAGCCTTCCTTAATAGGTAGTTAGAGAGAAGTCCCTTCAGCATGAAGCTGGTGCTCAAGCAACTAGAGACAAAGTTTGCATATTTTCAGTCGTCTCTCTCTTTTCCCTGATTTTTTTTTTTTTCATCAAAAATTCTCTTTGTCTTTCTTCATCTGATAGTGTGGGGTCCCTCATTAAGGACTGTAATATGAAAAGCTGATTTTAAAACTGCTCTCAGGATGGCGGTTGTCCTCTTTTAATATTCTTTACCAGCAAGAGGAACTGTCCTTGTGCTTGCTTTTCATGTGCAGTGTTTTTGCTTCATTTCATATTTCTGCCTGATCAGTAGGTGCCTTCTAATCTCCCTTCCAAACTTTGGGATGTACTTTTATGTCTGGTATATTGCCAGCTTCTCCAGAATGAATAAGATATAAGATACCTATTCTATGTAATTCACAATTGGTCATAAGGGATATAATACACACTAAGGGCTTAATATGTCTAAAGTGAGTAATTTCATACAGATGTAAAATAATTTCTGGAAGTATGATTTCAACTTATTGTGAATAGCCACTAAGTTTTTTTGTGGCATCTAACTATTTAACACCAGTGGAGCATCAAATCAGTTTATGCTTGAAAATCCACCTGGGATTATATATTTTTTTTCTATAGAAACTTGCTGCTCAGTTCTGTTTGATCACTTGCTGAAAACTAATAGCTTGTCTCTAGGTCTGAGAGGGACATTGCTTCCATAATGACTGCAGTTAATTATTTCAATGAAAATCTTTAAATTTTTGTTTAATTTGGACTCCCATATGAATAAATTACTAAAACAGAGACACTTCAAGTTTTCGTGGCAGAGGGATGGAAATAACAGATGAATACTTTGTTTTGTCCTTTTTGAATTCATATCTTCTAAGAATTTGATAAAACTTGCAATATCATTTTATGTAAAAACAGCCTGTGGAAAAAAGAACTTTGTAACTGCTTTTGTAGTTTCACTAGGTTAAGCAGAGACACCCACACTCAAACTAGATTTGGAATCACACCAAGCAGACTGAAATAGTATTTGAAATGATTAGTAATGCATTCTATTCTCATATGTCAATTGATTTTCTGTAACATTAGTATTTGAAAAATATAAAAGGAAATATATTGATCAGAATCTCACAAAAATAAGATTTTTTTCTTTGGGGGAATTTTTTTGAGAGAGCTTTTTTTTTAAATTTAATATTGGTTGGCTTCTGGTGAACCAATTAACTGAATATCAAATAATTTAACAATTAAATATTAAAGTAATAGAATATCACATTTATTCTGTGCCAGTGAATAGCATACATTAACAACAGGGTAGTTATAACACGGAAATAAGCTCCTAAGCTTCTCTTAACTAGTGATTTTGTGTTTCATCCTTGTGGTCAAGATTCTATGAAATCATTGTGAATCTTTAAGGAAAATTAAACAGAGATCACCTAATAATCTGGAAATTGTCATTAAAAATATATCTTCTTCACAGGAAAACACAAAATTACCCTTTTGTGGTTTGAAGTACCATAAATTGAATTACATTTTTAAATAGAAATTTTAAATAGAAACAAATTAGGAAAATAAAATTTAAAGAAGGTCACAAAAATCAATATACTAATTCTAAAAATTAACTATCCTAAAAATCAAAGTAGCTACTTATTATTAACATATCGATTCCAGTTTCCCAAGTGTTTTCACAAAGTGTCTTCCTGCAATGCAATGCCCTAAGCATTTAATCTTTGACCAACTGGAGTCGTCAACCAAGCCCAATGAGAGCCAGAATCTCAGGGTCCCTGAACAATCTCATTAGCTTCAGAGCTTTTAGTTTTTCACCAATCTTCAACTACCAAGGACTATATTTCCACTTCCACTGAGTACAATGTTCAACAAATAAAACAAAATAAAATAAAATCAAACAAAATAGAACCACATACATTTGAATAAAATTAATCTTGGACCACTATTATTTGAATACATCAAGAATAATATGTCACTTTGCTCCTCTGTTTGTTTGTTCATTCTTCTGAAATGAACTGGAGAGAGTGAAGGGTGGGGGAGGAGAAGATGGATGAGGAGGAGGAAGAGAGGAAGAAAGAAAGGGTTCAGATCAATTGGAATCTAGAAATCTGATCAAGAAATACAATAGAAGAGCCTATCATCCATTCAAAGGTTAGCTTGAGTTAATATTGTAATATAAAGCTTTATAAAATTCTGTTCTCTGCTTCCATTTTGCTTTATCTCACACCCAAGGATGCATATGCCCACATACACTCACCCAGGCCTCTGCCCCAAACTGAAATAAAGCAGGAGGTATGTTGCTAATCCTTACTAACAACCAATTGCTGCACCTGGCATTGGCAATGGCAACAGAGAGCTGACTGCTTTTCCAAAGCTATTTTCTACATTACGATTCGTTACAATGCCACTGACAAGAGAATCCTGTGAAATAGAAAGGTATCCTGTTCCTGAAGGAGAATGCAGGTGACCAGACCCCAAAAAAGCCGTTGCTCCAGTTTGACTGAAACTCCACATGTGTAAATGTGAAGTTGCTGCTAAATGGACTCAGATGAGATGTAAGTACAGCCTGAGGCACAGAAACAAGCAATAGAGAGAAAAAATAGAATAGGAACAATTAATCTGACAGAATATTTGAAATAATATACATTTTAAAGCCATCAAGATGTTTTTTTTCAATCTTCCTCATCAGTCTTCCAGATTTGCATTGTTTATTGAATGATCACATGCTAGGCTAAGTATATAACCCATGAATATATTGTTGCAGAGCACATGTATCATTTTTCAGAAAGAGAGTGAGACATTAGAATACTTGCTAACAACTTCATCAGGAATCCAACAGCTTATGTAGAATTAGAATTCAAGACATTAAAAAATCTCAATACCCAATTTAATCCTTTAACCATTAGGCCACACTCTCTTTCAAAATTGTTAATAGAAACAACGTTACCCTTTCTGTACAGCTGTAGATGCCCTATTGATCGGTATCACATACCATTTAACACTGGATGGTTTGGCTAGGAGAAGCAATGTTCACTGTTCCATGGCAAATCAGACAACAGAGCTAAGATTGTCTGTAGAACCAGGAAAACAGGATAGGAGATGGGGAAACAAACAGCCACAAAGAATAAACCTCCTCTGCATGTTTTTCACAGCTATTTTTTACTCCGCAAGAGAGCAAAGTACTAGAGTGCAACTGTATTAAAAGTAAAACTATTTCTGCCTAACACAGATGCAGATCATGTGAATGGAAACCTAATAAACCAACAGCTGAAGCCCACGTTATTGCCCTCTCCTCCTCTCCGCTCATTTAGAAAATGACATGTTTTTCTTCACAGTGTTTCCCCCTCCTCTCCCTTTAGTGGCAGTAATGCTGAATGCTCTTGACATAATTCTTCGTTCACCCCTGACAGTCATTTTTTTTGAGTACTATCCTGGTAATAAAACACCTGACCTTGAGTCTTTCAAATGGCCATTGGCTTGGGTTATCCCAATTAGCTTGCCTCCTCCGGAAGTATCCAGAGGAGTCAGGTGTCTCACTCTTAGCTAAACTCAGCATTATGAGAGAATACATTTTCTTTATTTTTTCTAGTGGATTTCTTTATTCTTTTATAATCTAAACAGAGCAAATTAATAGGTTTTAAAAATAATCCATAAGTACATAGAATTCTAATACCAAATATTTCTGCTTTGGAAGTCATATAGGACCACAATTCAAGATCCCCAAGAGATAACTGAAAGAATTATGTGTACAATCATCAATGAAGAGCAAATGTTATTTGTGTATATGGTAACTACATGCCTGCATAACTTAATGAAATTACATATGCACTTCTGTGTAGAGCACACATCTGTGAATATCCGTGTATCTGGGTCAATACATTTTTTGGGTACAGATCTCCCATATCAATAGCTCTTTATTAAAAATTCATTAGGTGGAGGGAAAAAATGTGTACCTTTGGAGATAAAGTGTGTTTATCAAATGTTTGTACATTAATTAAATGTAAGATTTTTGCTTGAAGAATAAAGTTGGGAGTTACTGTAAATAATACTAACTGAGGTTTCTCAGAGAACTTTGGCAAAGGCATATGGGCATTTACAACATAAATGAGATGTAAGAAAAAGAAAAGAGAATACTTAAACTATGTTAAAGAAAGTGCCCTGTTATTTTTTTAATTATTATGAACTAAAATGCACCTTTGTGTATCTGATCTAGCAATCACTTTGCTCCCTTTATTTGGTTTTTAGTATTTATCTGTTGGCACAGGACTTAACAACAGTATAATTTGCTTCACAAATCTTTTAGAATTTGTCTTATCACTATGCAGTTTTATTATTGGCCACATTTTTATTCTTTCTTAAAAAGATAAACCATAATGTTTCCTGATAGACAATACTTGAAATAAAAAACGAAGTCTACACAACCGTAGGTGGACAAATAATAAAATGAGTGTCTGTGCCTTCCGAAGAATACAAGCCTCCTTCTGACACTCAAGTGACTCAGTAAGTACAGAAAGAGAAATTGAATTTAGCTGATGCAAATGAAATTAAAACTAAATTGGTTGTCACATCAAACTGATATTAACTATGTAAATGTTTTGTGTTTATAAAACACAGTTTAGAGTGTATAATACTGCAAAAATGAGAATATTTTCATGTTCGTATAAAATAAAAATTAAAAGACAGATTGTGGAATTATTTAAAATCTTTGCCACTCACCCATGTAATATTTAAGGGACATGAGCCATGAAAACTGTGGACCTAGAGTACTGAGATAAACATACACACGTCAATACACAGGCATGCTTTTCTGGCCCGGCAGTATCCCATTACATCATTGCTTCAAATGCATTTATTCTCTTCAATATTGTTGGCTGTTTCAGGTTAACTACCAAAATCATTTGCCTGAGAAGCGAGATTTAATTGTCTTACAACTACCTCTGTGATTATACTATTGGGTAGAATAAGGGACTCTTATTCTAGCATTTCTCATTCATTTTGTCATTTCATTCTCTTTGAAAGAGACCAAATGGGTCCCAGCAGGTGAAAGCAAAGAAACCTGAAAGGCTTCCTTTGATGAATGACAATACCACAACCACCCTCCCCACCCCCATTTTTGGAGATTATAAAACCTTATTAAATCATGCCCTGTTAGATATTGATTGAGAGAGAGCTAAACTAAAACCCACAATAGCAGCATGGATCAGAGAACACTGCTTTCATCAATGGGCACTAAACACAGCTAAGCTTTCCAATCCTTTTTGGGGGGATGGGAGGTGAAGGGGCCTTTTTTTTAAAACTATTTACTTTTGTTTAAACCATTATCCCAGAAAGTCATACAATTATAGCAGCTTTGTCAGTCAAGAATAGATCGTAGTTGCTTAGCACTTCATCTTTTTGAATGTAGCAGTATATTGCACAAACAATATTATACTTGGTTAAAATTCAAGATTATTATTATGATTATTTGGGGGGTACAATTCTGAGTAATTATCATAATTATTCTTGACTCTGGAACCCCTTTGATGAAAAGTCTGCTTTAAAGTAAACCACTTGGACATAACAACCCAAGATATTTGAAGAGAGGCTACTGCCAGAATCAGAGTTGAAAACTCATCCATAGTTTAAGGCTATCTTGATTATCAGGCTGTTTGCGTTCCTGGGCTGTCTTTTCTGCCATCTGTGAGCACCACAGCAAACAACCCCTTTATGACAATCACCTCAGATAACTTGAATATGTCTGCTTTAGAGGAGTCTTCTATAATAAGACTGTGCTAATTAACTGTCAGCTTTTTTTTTAATCAGCAGAGTGTATTTCAGAAACTAAAGAAAAGACGGTCTACCAAAAACTCCTAAACAAGAATTGAGCTTATGTGCCAAACTACAACAACTTCTTGTTCTTAGGCCTTACTCTGAGTGACTCTGCTTGCTTTCAATACTTCTCATGTGATAAAGATTTTAATTTTTTTTTTTTGCCAGATGACTACAGGTAATAACATTTGCTCCTCCCAGTAGACAGCTACTTGATTCAATAACTTTACCAAAAAAAAAAAAAAAAAGAGAGAGAGAGAGAGAGAGAAGAAAAAAGAAAAGGAAAGGAAAGGAAAAAAGGGAAAGAGGGAGGACGGGAGGGAGGAAGGAAGGAAAGAAGGAAGGAAGGAAAAGAGGAGAGAAAATAATGCTGCTGTAAAACAATTTTTAGTTACATGGTTAAAAATTTTTTTAAAAAGAGGCAGCTACAGTTGCTATTGAAAACCAATCATAGTTAAAAGGGCCAGATACCAAAATTATTAGCTTGATATCACAGATTAGTAATTTTCAGTTCCAGAAGAATAATTATTTGAAGAAGCAACATTATATGTCATAAAAATAACTTTTAAAAAAATCCTTGCATCTATAATTGTCTTAAAGAGACTGTAGAAATTAAGACTTGCACAAAATGGAAACAGAACTTTAAATATCAAATATATCTTGGTGAATTATTTTCTACTTGATGGATAAAAATAGTAGTAACCACTTGAAAATAAAGCATTATAATACTTCTTTTAAAAATAAAACAAAGACATGAATGCAGAGGTTTTTTATTTTGTTAGTTAAAACACACCTCTAAATCATGAATCTTCAAAATATACACAGAAAATAAACTTTTTAAATCAGATACAATAAACATTAAAAATGAGAAGAGTATAAAACTACTTTTTTCATTTTTAGGCAAAATTTTCTTTACATTGTGTAACATTTTCATACAATTTTCTAAAATTTTAATTGCATTTTTAATTTTAATTTTATTATTGAATGATAAAAGTTTACTCAAAACTTTACCTTATTACTAATCAATATTTTCCAATTCTGGAGTCTCCTGGATTTATTAGCTTAAATTTTGAAATTAGGCATTACTCTCTTTTAACATTTGGCATTAAATATTATAATTTATAAATTTTATTTTTCTAACTTTAAAGTATTAAGTGCCTAATACTTTAAAGTCAATATATCTAAGTATTAGTCTAAAACATTTTGAACAGAATAGTTAACAAATAAAAACATTGCCAAGCTATGTATTGGATGATATTTTACTGTAAAAGCATGAAGATGTGCATAGATTTTTATAAATGCTGGAAGCCAGTTTCAAAGGTTTAAGTTTTTATATGCTACCTAATGTAGATAATTAAATGACAAACTCTGCTGCTAATTTTATTTTTATTAGATTTTTTTTCAAGTGAGTGTTACCTGTTAATTTTATACTGATTAGTTCGGTCCTTTGCTGATTTGTGTTTCCTAAAAGGAACCTGAGAATTAATCTCTTAATATACAATAATTTTTAGTGCAATCATCAATTGGCAATTTTAGATTGCCCTCTATCTTAGGCAAGTAGCTAGAATGTAAAATAACTGACTGGTTAAGTTTCAATAACAGTATTTTAATGTCTTTATAAGTACATTTTGTTTTTCATTTTTCAAAATACTGTCATTTTAACTCTTCTTGGTCTTGAAAAATTATATTTAATAATAAATCATCGTAGTAAGAATATCATTCAAATTGTGTTTAGTATATACTCTCATATGTAAGAATAACTAATAATATTTGAGATCTGCCAAATATTCAGATTGTCAGATTTTCCTAAATTCTTTGTCTTCCATCATGTTGCAGAGAAGTCAGAAATTACTTTGGTTTCAACACTAAAATATGGTAATTTCAATTTTTATCACTTTCCTTAAAATTGAAATTTAATTCTGTTTTATCTTTTAATTATGTGGACTTTTGTGGTCAAATAACATATATGATCTCTTAGTAATTCCTGTGATCTTTGTCTAGAATTTCCAATGTTTACATCTTCATAAGCATTGTGCCCAAATTGTTAGTTTTTAGCAATTGTAACAATATTGCAAAATTATTTCAATCAATTTGTATGAAAAACAGGCATATTTTTGTCCAATATTTTCAAACTGATAAGAACACAGAGAGAGGCCTGTTTTATAGAAGTTAACTCTTAATGGATGATGACATGTACTTTTTTATTTCTTAAATGGCTCATTTATCAAAGTGTTTAAGAAATACAGATTTTTCTCATATATCTTCTAAAAACCCTTCTAAAACCAACCTGCAGGATTATGTTTATGTATAGGCAAAGCATTATTTCCTTCTACCTTAGACAGACATTACCTTAGTCTCATGCATCTGACATAAAAATAAATATTAAATAAATGTTTCAAATTGAGTAACCATGCTATTACCCAAAATGCTATTAGCATCTAGTTCACAAGATAGTTTCTATTTGATTAAATATGATTTATTTTTCCTAGTGACAGGTGCCATACTCTCTTTATTATTTGGGGTATGGGGCAGAGCTAATTTTTATTTAAGTTGAAATAATATTGTTACTAACAAATATTAATTCAATGAAATAGATACTAGTTTCTTTAGATTGAGTTGGTACTAACATTTAACCATCTCTTTCCAGAAACATCTGATTCATGATAATGTTTATTTGTGGTAGATCTGGTGGAATGAACTTTGATAAAATGTTTCAGTTGTCATTTCTGAAGTTGTTAAGTACCCAATATAATGGTTTCTACACATGAGGATTCTTCTCTTTCAAAATCTTACATTTTCTCTACATTTTATGTTTGAAAGATTTAAGAAAATTTAATTTCCCCCTAAAGGAGATTTTACAATATTTTTTACATAGAACTTTATAAAATTGCAAGATAGCTTGACTTTATTCCTGGAGCTTTCATGTGAAGATATTTGGATGAATTCAGCTATAGTTTCCTCAAGATTCATTGGGGTGATAATAACTTTCAGTAGGACTCTCTTCTTTTTCATGAGAACAGCCAAGATATATTTGTATATAGAAGCTACAGACATTCTTTTGACCTGACAAGGCCTTCTAGTTCATGCTTAGCACATATTCATGAAGTATGTGTATTCATGCCTCATTCATCACAGGGAAATTAGAAACAGTTATTAAGATAAATCTGAGAAGCCAATCTCCTTCTTAGAGGAAAAATTTGAGAAGAAAAGTCAAATCTCCTTACTTTCAGCCTAAATATTAAAGTTCCAGGTCCCCTCGGAAGATTTTGTAGAAAAGTCAGCAACATTCTTCTTTTGTGTCTTCTTACAAAAATGACCACCATGAAGCAACGAGACATTGGACGATCTTCTTCACAAAATCTGTGCTCAGGTTTCATTGAAGCCAATGCCTGCCCTTCCCCACCTTGCTCAAGCCATCTATCAAACTCTGCTTTTGGAGTTGCCTTCCAGGTGAGGTAGTTTTTAGAAAACTATCCTTACTTTATGGTCATACTTCAGTTTTAAACCCAAAGCAGAGATATTTGGTTATCACACTTAACTCCATATATGCTTCCCAAAATCAGTCTTCCTGTATTGAACAAAGACTTCCCATTACAAAACTGTTCAGAAGGGTGGGCAGTGACAACTGAAGGCAGTTATCGGAGAAGATATCCGGTGCTGGCTTGAGCAATGGTGGCATCACTGAAACGAGTATTTAATGCCTAGCAAGATGATCACTTGGAAGCATTTGATTTTGATGAATGCTCAGTTATATTAATTAAAATAATCAGTCACACTGCCCTGCAGTCATATCTCAAAAATCTGCCTGTCACTCCTTTATAAGATCAGTTTTTGCAGCTCTGCATGAAACATGACTTGAAAACTTACGTGTCATAGTGATAGTCCCTTTGAATATATGCCTTCTGGGTGATAAGGCTTCTTTGTTTATGTGCACAACAGGTAAAATTTAAGATATATCTTAACACATAGACTAATAATTAATGTGTTTTCAGATGGCATTGACTCATCATGCATGAGAATTTATTAATTTAGGTAAGTTTAAATTTAAAGAACTACTGGGTTCAAAATGACACAAATTTAGAATACAGTCATGTAAATGTACACTTACTTTATATATTAATATATATGAATGCAAATTTTAAATTTTGTTTCTAAACTATATGTAGCCATGCTTAAATGTTGCCAATGGGGTTGAAAAAAATCGCCCAATAATTTTAATAACAGCTGTTTTTACATATGTGTTATCTTGGAGAAATTGAATGTTTAAATTACCTATGTGCCTAATTTTGAGTTTCTGATTTTGTTTTATAGTTAATTTCTCTATTGTCAATAAAGACCATATAGTTATGACATACAATTGTCCATTCTGAAAATTGTTGCTCTTTGGTGAGTATAGTTTAGCATAGTAAAGTCACTACATGATGTACTTGGTATGCAAATTCCTAGTCATGCCTAGAAATGTAGATGAACTGTGGCTGTGCATGTGACTTGGTATATCTTGCCATTATGAACTAATGATTCCTGTAGAAAAGATAAAAATGAATTCATTGTTTTCTGTATTTCAGAGTGTTAACCAAAATATAGCTCTTTAAGTTTCAGAAACATCTACTACCTCTAGTTGTTGAAGATAATCCAAAGGAAAATAAAAAATCATGACCATGTGACCCTGTATTAAATGCATGGTGGCAAATTCATCGCTCTGATTGACAAATGCATTGTCTTTTATGTGGCTAATTCATTTTTTCTTATATTTCATATTATATTATTAAGGATTTTTTTAAGATTGGCTACAAACTTTCATCCAATCATTGATTGTCTCTATTAGAAACCATTTTTTTAAATTTGTGCTGCTCTGAAATTATTCTTAGATATTATTCTTTTACCATCTAATTAGTACCCAGTATTTTATTTGTATTATATCATGGTTTAGAACTTAGAAATTAGTCCTTACTAGCCTTGTTTCTTAAACAATAAGAGTTTTTTAGTCAGCTCCTCCTCCAATTCTGACTGCAAAAATCCATGCAAGCCTCTTGGACCACTTTATGCCTCTTTTGACTTGGATAAGAATATAATGCTGACTCTTTTTAACAGCCCTTTTTAACTTCTGATTACTGAATTTTATGTTTCTGTGATACATTGTTTTTTTTTTTAAAGGAAGCTGTATTATTTGAGAAAATGTTCAACATCAAAAAAAGATATGTCTGGATAACCGCTTTCCTAAAATACTGAAACAACAGGCATACTTACTTAGTGATTAATGCAAATTTGAGAATTAATAGTGGGAATTTGGAGACATAGTTTCCTTAGGATTTTGGAATTACCACGAGGGCAGTTATCCTGAAGCTTACAGATGTCGTCTTACCCCATTCTGCCTGGTCCCCTCTGCTGGAGGTGTAGAGAACAATTTCCCGTGCTTCAGATAGGTCTGGTCTTTCCTCCTCTCCACCTTTGGCTTCCTTTATTCTTTCCTTCGTATTTGTTTGTTATTTGTTTATCAACTGCTAAGCATCACCATATTGAAGTATGGCTGTTGTACTCTGGTATTGGGTCAGCTCCTAAAGCCATGTACTGGACTATCTTTCTGATGTTGTGGCTGCAAAGGTATTATTTCTAGTACAGTGTGACATTATAAACTCCAACATCTAACATCTGCAATTAGCTCTTAGCTTTTTTTTTTCATGGAGGGTACTTTGATGCTGCTTTCTTCATAGGTAGTAGAATTTAAATTTCTGGAGGGCAGAGATCCTTTTATTTGTTTTTTGCTTTTAATTACCCTTTATGACTGGTGAAATTTGGTTTTGTTTAAACAAAGTGCTAGGGAACTTCATCGGAGGCCTTGTCTGACAAGTTTCACTTCCTCTGAGGTGAAACTTGTGCAGTCTATGAGGGAATTCAACAAACGTATCAGCTGGGCACAAGACAGCTTGCGGAGTCAGTGGGTGAAAATCTTTCCTTCCCCAGCATCAGTGTGCTTCTGAGCATATTGCTCAGACTTCCAGCCTCTGAATCTTTCCTCTCTCCAGAAACAGAGTCATTTGATTTGGCCAGTTACTTGTCAGTCTAGTTTAGAGGGCCAATGTGTATCAGGACTGGATTTAAGAAGTTCTAGCCTACCTCTCTGGGAAGTCACCTTGTCCTACTCGCTCTGATTGTCTACTTCAATTTAGTCAAGTAGCTTCTGCCTCATTTCTTCTGTCTGGGCAACTATTTTTGCCATTACCTATAGCATGTTTTGTATATATGTTGTTTGCTTTCCAGAACCAGACCCTTTCTTGCTCTTATTAATACCCCTTGAGGCTAGAGTGAGTCTTCAAACAGTTGTGGGTATTTACCTCACCTGAATGGACTGTATACATTTATAGGACCAATGCCAAGATACAGAATTCCCTGGCAAACTTCTCATGTCTGCCTTTGGAGGCCCTGCTCACCTTTTGCTGAATTCCCCATCCGGAGCTCCTCTCATTAACAGAGACCTGTTGCCACTTAACAGCAGATCCCCTGGGTCTGTGCCATATCCTCCAGAGAAGATGGCTTCCAGGTTTGTGCTGCACTGGTGCTCACCCTATGGCTACCCTGCTGCACATCTAATGCTAAGCCCAGGCTCCGCACCTCTGTTCTGTTCCACCATTTTTGTGAGCCTGGCTGAATCTGCCTTTAGATGGTTAGCCTTTAGCTACTTGGTCTTCTTTAGAGCTAAACTCAAGAGGTTAGGAAACTTAGTTTTAGAAAATATTTTAAAAGAGCTTAGAAAATTTAGATCTCACTTCTATGCCTATCTAGAAACAGGCAGAGTAATAGCAAGAACCTAGTACAAGTCAACTGGTTTTCTTAAAATAATGATGTCAGTGCTATAATCATACGGGTAGATTTGAAAATTATTTCATATATTGACTTCATGTCTAACCACATTAAAACATTTTTGAACAATGCCACTGCTGGGTTTTTGTCTCTGTATGCCTCTGTGCCTAAATACATAAAATTGTTATTTAAAAAGTGAATGTTATTTTTTAAAGAAATGATGCACAAATACAACCTGATATGCCAATCATTGATTATGTTACAGATAATAACTTTAAGCACCTGGACATCTGAGTGCAATTTACATCAAACTGGTGCTTTTCTGAAGAAGCATTTACCATCCACATAATGTAGGACCATATTTCCACTTAATATCTAGTTTATATCTAGGATACATAGTAAGAATCAATAAGATGTTGCTTAAAAAAGGCCTGTTTCTTGACATTATATGAATAGTATAACTATTAGTCTGTGTTCTATTAAAATGGTTGATAGAAATATAACTTTTTTCTACTTATAATGGCTAACAACAGAAATGATGGACATTATGTTCTCTGTTTGGAAGTAAAATCTATTTCTGCAGTTCTGTGATTCTGGTTTCTTCATGCTATGTAATAAATGCTTCCCATTACAGCACATTCTTTTATATCTTATGTTTTTCAAATTAAGTTTGCATTGGAACCAGTCTGGACCTTAGCAAGAAGTGGGACAATATTTGATCACAGACTTTAAAGCAATTTTATATGATATAGGAAAACTATTTTACAAATACAAGACACTAAGCTATTAATGGCTCAAACAATAGTTTTTATTGACTAATTACTAGTAACTGCCATGACTGCCATCTGAATCTAAGTTTTCATCCAGCATTCTCCATCCTGGGCAAATTCAGAGCATGTTATGTAAGTCTGCCCCACGTTAGCTTAGCAAGCATTTTCTGAGTTGGTGAACTAACAGCACTGTTTGTGTTGTGACCAACAGAGTCATGCTGACATAATTCCATGTCTCCAAGAAGTTTTACATAGAAAACTTCTTGTGAAGCAAGGAGACCTGCCAGTGTCCATCTGCTTTGGTTCCCAGCTCATTTATTTTTATTGATTTTACATTTGACCAGTTAACAGGTTTGGTTTAAAACATTCTCTCCTTTTTTTTTTTTTTTTTTCTTTTTTCTTAAGAGGATGCCTGTGCCCATTGTAGCTTCTCTGGCACTCACATTCCATGTGACAGCAACTGGGGGTTTGCCACAGCGACTCACATATCCCAACAATTGTCATATTTTGAGCTTTTCTTATAGTTTCAAGCCAGTTCATGCCTTCCTCTGGAGGAAAGAGAGAGGTGGGGTGGGGGAGAGAGAGAGAAACAGATTCCTTTTTCTTGAATTTCTGATATACCAAAGTGGGAAGGTAAGAACAAACAAGGCTTCTTGGTTCATGCTGTGATTTAAGAACAGGAAATAGTTCCACAGGAAAATCACACACTCTTGTATTTTTTGCATTGCATGTTAGGAAACAGAGACTAGTTGTTTTTTTTTTTTCCTTTTCCAAAGAGGCAAAAGAACGAGTAAAGGGACACAGCTAGTTTCTATTCTCTAGTCCCCTTTATAGAAAAAAGAACCCTGTGGTTTTGAAAATGATGACACTTATTCTCAGTGTCAAGGACAGCCACACTTCTAGTTTTTGTATTTAATTTCTATATTTCTGTCCAAAAATCTTTTTTTTTTTAAGTTAGCTAGTTGTTAAATCAACTTTAGAATAATTTTTTAGTTTGTTGTGAATGCTGTGGAATAGAGTTTTCAAGTTTGGGCATTTGAATTCATTTTAGAAAAATTTTGGAAAATACAGTTATCAAATGTAGCTATTTAATCAGTTACTTGAAAGGGTTAATTGTATACAAAAATGTCCTCTTTATATTTCTTATCAGTAATTAATATAGTTGCCATACTGCGATTATCTCCTTTATGACTTTCTTTAAATAGAAGACCCAGAAAAATGTTATGTGAGTCAGTCAGTCTAAAACCTTCTTACTTGTTCCATAATTAAATAAGGCCATTCTTAAAGAAAGAAAAACATCTATTTTAGGAATTTGCTCTTAAGAAAAAAAAACCCTTTCATTTCAACAAAATGCAATCAATGCAAAAAGTGGCATTTTGAGATTTTTATTATAAGGATGAATGTCTCAATTTTTCTTTTAATTTTCTTAGCATAAAACTAGCTTTTTCATTGACTTGAAAGTCCTGAATAAATCAGAACTCATTTTATTTTCCTAATCTCTAAATAAAGATAATACTTATTATATAGACTATTTTGAGGAACAAAATGTTAATGATATTAAATTATTTTAATTAAAGTAAAGTAGCTCTCTTAAAATAAGGATATTCAAATATCAATTGTTCTATATTCCAAATCATGCTTTTATCTTGTCTATTATTTCATCTGTTTTTGATAAAAATTAAGAGTTTATGATGATTTAGTAGATGCAAACAGCAAATTATTTTGCTAACATAATAGAAATATCTGGATAGTATTAGATATTTAGGTGACTTGAAATATTTCCACTCTATGTATACCTTAAAAGATTATTTAAAAACAAATATTTGAACTATTTTTAAGAAAGGAAAAACAGAAGAAAAATAGATGGCAATACTTTAATAGGGAAAGTTGGGCAAGCCTTATTCATGTGGCTATTATAGATTTGTCCTGATACAGCCTGACCTATATTCAAACTTGTCTTTTCTTTTAATTAATTTTTTGAGGGTGCCATTGGTTAATAAAATTATATAGGTTTCAATTGTATAATTCTATGATATATCAGCTGTAGATGGCATTGTCTATTTACCACCCAAAGTCTAATCTCCTTCTGTCACCATATACTTGACCCACTTTACCTTTTACTACTGCCCCACACTCCTTTCCCTCTGGTAGCCACCAAAATGTTTGTCTGTGTTTATGATTTGTTTGTTTGTTTGTCTCACTTATTTACTTGTTGTTTTCAGTTTTATATCCCACATATGAGTGAAATCATACAGTTCTTGACTTTTTCTATCTGACTTATTTCGATTCACATGATATTCTGAAGCTCCATCCATGTTGTTAGAAATGGCAGTATTTAGTCTTTTCTTGTGGCTGAGAAATTGTCCATTGAATACATGTACCACATCTTCTTTATCCAATCAGCAAACCTGTCTTTTCAAACTCTCCTGGTAGACAGTTTATCCTGACCTGCCTCTCTTAGACTGCTTCTGTGTTGCTCCCTTCACCAATGAGTAAAGGATTAAGGTGGGGTAGAGAAAGAGTTGTAATAATCCACATAGTTAAAAAATCACACTTCATCTCCTTCTCACCAATCCTGATTTTGTCATCTAAATACATGAGCACCTCCTCACCCTCATTCCCCCATCTAGTCTCTGTCTCTTTACTCTTCTGGGAAGTTACAAGTAAAGAATACAAGGGATGGTATTTTGAAAGTGAAAAGGAGAAGATGAAGTAAAGCAGAAAATTAAGGCAAAAGATGGCAGATTGTCTCTTGCGTAGGTCTTACCCACTTGAAGTGTTGGGAGTAGAATTAGGACAACCAAAAGAGGAATTAAAAGGTGGCTACAATGTAGCTACAGAGGTCATCAGGGTTTAGAGTCAGATGGCATTTTTCCACTCTAGCTCTGTGGCCCTGAGCAAATTATTTTCCCTCATTTGTAAAATAAGGACAATAATAGTCCTACCTCAAAGAGCTGTAAGAATTAAATGAGATAGCATACTTCACTCATCAAGCATTGCAATGATCATAAAATGATTGATCTAAAATTATTATTTCTCTCAAGAACTTAAGTTACCAGAGGAGAACCTGACTCCAAAAGCAAAAGCCCATTTTTGTCATGTTTTAATGGTGACACCATCTCAAAAAGCTACAATGAACTAAGCCAGACATATTGCTAGGAACAAGATAAGACTTTCAAGCCAAGGTAACAGTGGTAACCATTCTTATCCTAAAGTTCAGGGACACCCACACACCTGGGCTTTCAGGAACTCTGTGACTTTCTTAGCAAGAGGGGCTTTAGTTTTTAACAAATTTATGGTAATGTCCAGAATGTTAATAAATATGCCTGCCATCTTTAATAAATATGTTAACAAATAAGCCTTCCAGTTTCCAACATTGATTCTGAAAACCCTAGATTTCTCTTAGGCAGGTGAGTACAGGTGATCCGCTTGGTCTGAATAGGACAGATCTTAGAACATTGATATTTCCCTTCAAATAATGTTCTACATTCTAAGGCCTGATATGATTCTCCCTGGCCCTTGGAGTTTAAACCTGCTCTTGTGTCTCCACTGATGCATTAGCATCTCCAGGCCTAGAAGGGCTTTTCATAAGTTCCCTTGATGAGAGTTTTGGCAACTGTATTATGGCTACTTGCCTAAAATAGGTCTGCGGTCCTCAGACCAAGCCCAAATGCTCCAAATGTGAGAACCTTATAGCCAATGGAACTTGCCAGTGCCACCCCAGGTACAAAGAAATATAAGGCAGACTAACCAAAGGTATGATTTGACCATTTTAAGAAATAGCTAGCGTAATTTAATCTATAATTACCTGGGATTCAGAAAGAGGTTCCCCATTTGCCCCCTGCACTTTGACCCTGTAACAGCTGTCAACCGCAGCTCTCCCAGCACTGCATCCTGAAGGAAAAGCTAGTCATGTATGTATATCAATATTTTGGAATTATTTGCAAATAGCATCTCAAAAATTCTATTTTGCAAGTTATTTGGTATACATGAATCCCTGGAACATTTGGTACAATCTCATCAAAGCTATTTTTTTCCTCTCAAAATAAGGATGTTCTCATTTTCTTTTATTTTTCTTTTAAAAAATCTGGAAGTAAATTAAACTTCCACATAGTTCAAATCAAATGAAGTACTATAACCCAAAAGATTTAAATAAATTTTGATTTGACAAAACTTATTTTTACCATTACCAGTAGGCACCATATGAATTGCAATAGTGAACTCAGTGCTGAGATAAAGCATTTTCTTAAATAAGTTTTGTTAGAATTCACATGTTTCTTCTGGTATCAAGTTATAAAGGTATTGATTAAAAAATATTTCTATGCTTTAAAATAAGATACAGCTATTAATATTACATATTTGTGTGAATAATTCCTATAATAATAAATATATATAAAGCACTGTTTAGATATGTATAATATTAAAATATGAGATACTTTTATTAAATAAGAGAAAAATGTTATACTTGGGGTACAACAGAGCATGTGACATGTGGAAACTATCTCATGAGCTCCCATTTATACATTAAAAATAGAAAATGAGGGCTAGAGGTAGACTACATTCATCTCAGTTGTACTCATTACCTCCAGGACCACAACATCACTCTGTTTTTCAATTTGGTTTCACTGACCTGAACTCAGAGCTTTTTTTTTCCTGAGTGAGTAGTGTGTAGGATCTGCAATTTATAATCAGGTGAATAATGAAATTTGGGTTCTTAAAAAATGAAAAAGTTCAGTGAATTCTCTTCTTCATTTTTATTATTAATAGTGCTTGACACAAATACTACATGAGTATTACAATTTCCCATTATTTTGTCCTTCAAGTCTTCAGTCCTACTGTTTCATCAATTGCCAGTTAATTAAGCACACAAATCTATGAGGAAGCTACTATTAAATCCACCCTGCTTACAGACATGGTTTCTCAGTAGGCCTGACATCAAACATGTTTGAGGTGCACACTGTATGTCTACTCACAAGCTGCCAACCAATATTCATGATGACTTCAAATTGGACACTGGCATTTAATTGAGCACCACAACCATCTGTGAGAAAAAAAGCCTGGACTTTACAGAATAGGTTAGATAATCCACTAAAATATTATATCTCTTTTAAGAGATATGTAAATATATGTAAATATTACATCTTTTAAGATGTGTGCATAAGTTTATAAAAGTGGTAGTAAAATTGAAGCAGAAAATATATAATTCAAACCATTTTATTAACCTAAAAATACTTATTTTTCATTTCTTTCAAAAAAAAGTAAGTAGGTAGTTTTACATCCTAACTTTACTAACAATGTTCTCTGTGGCTATGTTATTTAAATCAATTTATCTGCTTTCAGTTATAATAGTTAAAGTACAATTAGTACACAGAAATATTTACTCTCTGCTATAAATATAATTGATTAGACCAAATACACAGAAACTTGTTTTTGCTTGTTACAGATCACATTTCATGTCAACAAATGGCACTATACGAACCTTAGTAAACTAAATGCTTTTTGACTTACCATTACTAAGTAATTGAATAAAGTGAAGAGCTAGGTAAATGATGTGGAAAAAATATCTAACATCACACTTATTGAACTGAAAGTTGTTTCGAAAATGAAACACAAACTGTGGGGAGTGGAGGAGGGTGTGGTGGATACCCACCCGGTGATAGACAGAGACCTAACTTGGGGTGGTGAACACACACTACAGTGTGCAGGTGATGTGTTGTGGAATTGTGCACCTAAACCTGTATACTTGTGTTAACCAGGTTATCCCAATAAATTCAATAAAAAGGAAAAATATTCTTCTAAAACAAAAAAGGAAAGAAAATGAAATGCAATTTCCATTTCTGTGGCTATACTCATTCACTTATTAACTGTCCCCAGTTACTTACCTTTATCTCAGTAAAACGCTTTCACCTGAAGATCCATACGCATACACAGTCTACAATGTAAGTGTCCTTGTAATGCCTCGATTTTAACAGATGATTTTTTCTTTTAATTACATAGCTTTATTTTTAGACATAGGATAATTGATTCTACATGTCATTAACCAAAGACATTTTCATGTATTATTATATAATATCACAAGTTTGGGAGGTCCTTAGGAGGTTAAATTCTAGTAGATAAAATTACTCTTGTTGACACTGATAACAAATATGTCATTGAAATTTTAAGTATACAGTATTGTGTTTTGGATCTTGGGGCATCAGATCTATGTTTTTTTTACATAATAACTTTTTGTTTTATTAAATAATACATCCTAAATATGCTTAAATGCAGATTGGAAAGATTTCATAACCGGGACAAAGAGTGAATTTTTCATTTGTTTGTGTTGAATATAGTTAAGATACTGTTAAGGAATTTTAAGTTTAGAGTTTTCTATTTCAATTTCTTTGATGTTTGGGAGATTTTTTTTTTTCCTATAGAAATCCCCATCATGTCTAATGCAAAGTAGTGAACTACTCCCTCTAAGATCTCAAAACATTCTGGAGGACCAATTATTAATGAAAGAAATCACTCCCCAGACATACATGTTATGGGGCAATCACAAAGAAATAAGGGGAATCCCTCATTTGTAATACATTTCACAGTAGATACTTTCACTGTTAAAATTTTATCTTCGGACTTGTTCTGATTTTAGGTGATCATGGGATTTTTCCCATTTCTATTACTGACCTATATTACCTGGTACATTATAAGAATAAAGAGTGATTTGACTGGAGAGTCTGTTAATAGAAACCTAATACTCCCAGATGAGCTTTTAGAGATTTGTACCTTAAGTTCACCTGAGGCATTTTTATGGAATTATAACTTAATATCACTAGCAAAAACCTGGATTTCTAGGTAAGTATTAGAAAAACTAGCTCCTTTCTAATACTAATGTTCCTTTACCTCTTTATCTGCTATTATCCATGTCTTGGTCCTATCCAAGGAAATAAAAGGAAATAAGACAAGTTAAAAGTACCTAAGTGCCTAAAGAAAAGATTCACTTGGATTTTCACAATATTATGAAGAAATCTAACCTGAGCACCCCCTGTGACTCTCTTTCTTGAAGAAAATACTCTGCAGGACTCCTGTGGTTAAACTCAGCCCACTTCGCAGTCATTCTCACTTGCCTATTGTCCATTGTGCTTCTAATCACCAATTACTTACATTTACATCTGTTAATATAAAACTTCTAATTTCCTAAATTCTCCAGAATTTAACAGTCACTGGAGACTGTCCTGGGTTAAGATAACAGGAAATTCCAGAGACTAGGTATAAATTATTGCTAGCTAAAGACAAACAACAAATTACCTCTTGTATGCATGTATAGCTTTTCTCAAGAAAATCTATTTTACATAATAATTATAAAATTTAATTATTCACTATGTGCAACTGCTGAATTACATAACTTGAATTCAATATCTCATTGAACCACATATAATCCAGTGAGGCAGAGAGTAACCATTTCCCCATTTTGCAGTTGAGGAACCGATCCCCTAAATTTTACCTGTGGGTTAACACCCCAGTAGAATCATCTCGTGGGCATTGATGAAATTGCAATCTCTTGGGTACAAACCAGTTCTCCAGGTGATTCTGATACACACTCCTCTGATAGGAGTAGTCCCTCCTATTAGAGGTTTTGCTTTTTGTGCTTTCAGTTACCCATGGTCAACTATGATCTGAAATTATTAAATAAAAAATTCCAGAAGTAAAAATTCATAAGTTTTAAGTCATATGCTGTTCTGAGAGTCAGTTTTTATGTCCATAAATTCAATCTGGATATTTAAAAAAATTTTGTATCCTCCATGTTTGCACAATTTCTGGCAGTTCTTTCCTTGGCCTTTGGTAGTTTCTTTTTATGAATATGGTGATCGGTACTGCAGTGAAAACTCACGGGGGCCCTTCTGCAGATTTTTGTATACAAAACAAAAACACTGGGTGGAGTAACAGCAAATCATAAGGAAAAATTAGCATGCTTAAGACACAGCAATAGAAATTATACCAACTGAAACAAAGAGTGAAAAATGACCCCCAAAATTTTAATGGAACTTCTATGGCCTGTAGAGAAAAATTAAAGCTGCCTAATAAACATATAGTTAACGTTCTCAAAAGAGTGAAGGGGAATAATAAATAAGATTAAATAAATAACATTAAAGTAAGTAATAGCTGAAAATGTTCCAAATTTGATGAAAACCATAAGTCAGCAGAGTAGCTCAATAAAACCCATAAACAAGAAGTATAAAGAAAACTATGCCAAGGCACAACATAATTAAATTGTTCAAAATTAGTGATAGAGAACTAGAGAGAAAAGATGCATTATATACAGAAGAAAAAACATAAACATGACAGACTTTTAAAAAATTTTAATACAGAGAGACAGAGACAGCGAGAGAAAGAGACAGCGAGAGAAAGAGAAATTTTGACGTGAGAGAGAAACATCAGTTGGTTGCCTCCCATGTGCACCCCAACTGGGGATTGAACCTGCAACCTAGGTATGTGCCCTGACCAAAATGAACGCCCAGCCTTTTGGTTTATGAGATGGTGCTCCATCCAACTGAGACACGTAGGTGAGGGCTATGATGGATTTCTTGTCAGACAAAGGAGAGTGGAGTTATACCTTAAAGTGTTGAGAGGTTTTTTTTTTTAATGTTGATCCAGAATTCTATATCCAGTGTTATCTATCTTTCAAAAAAAGTCAAATACAAACTATTTTCAGACATACAAAAGCTGAAGCATTTCATTAGCAGCAGACATGTATTACAAAAAAAGTTAAAGGAAATCTTTTACAAAATTGGAATTCCATAGAGCTTTCAAATATATATTGCAAATAGTATACATACATATTTTATGATTCTAATTTTGTAAAAATAACTTAATGTGTGCAACAAAATTGACCAATATGGCATAGACAAAAATGTTAGTAAAGGTCCTTTCTGGGCTACAAGACCGTTACAATATTTACATTTAATGCTATAAATTCCTGTAAGTGAGGGTTCAGCAAATCGATTCTGTAAAAATATCAGATAGTAAATATTTTTGGCATTGCTCACTCTATGGTCTCAGTTTCAATTACTCACTCTTCCATTGTAGCTTAAGCAGCCATAGAAAATATGTAAAAAGTTAGTGTGGCAATGTTCCAATAAAACTTTATTCACAAAAATAGCTGATGGGAAGAATTTGACCCATGGGCTGTAATTTGCCAACTGCTTTAGCTGTGTCCCACAAATTTTGATGTGGTATATTTCCATTTTATTTAGTTAGAAATGCTATCTAAATTTTCTTCAGATTTATTCTTGGACCAATGGTTTTGTTAATAGTGTATTATTTAGTTTTCAAATATTTGGAGACTTTACAGATGTCTTTCAGCTATTGGTATCTAAATTAATTCAACTGTGGTCAGAGAACATACTTTTGATTTGATTTCTTTTAAATTTATTGAGACTTGTTTTATGGCCCAGAAAATGATCTATCTTGGTAAATGTTTTGTGTTCATTTGAAAAGAATGTGTATTCTGCTGTTGTTGAGTGGATATTTTATAAATATGTATTAGGTCAAGTTTGTTGGTAGTATTTTTAAATCTTCTAGACCCCATTGATTTTCTGTCTACTTACCTTATAATTATTAGCAGAGGGCTATACTATTTAAAATATACATTTGAAAGCTATATAGAATTCCATCATATAGATATACCAATTTTTTAGTTTCTTATCCTTGATTAAATTATTTCTGATTTTTTAATTAAAAATGCTAACTTTCATGTGAAAATAGTGGCTGAGTAGGTAGAAGCTGAGCCTACTTGCTTGTGCCCCCAGCATGGATTTTTAGCTGATCTTCTGACAAGTGACCAAAACAATCAACAGAATCTTAGCTGATAAGAATTTTTGAAGCCAAGGAGTACAGCGGATGCTTTGCACTGTCTGGTAAGAGACTTTGTAAGTTGAAGGGGAAATACCTTGCGTGAGGGGCCTGCAGCAGAGAAGAGCACAGACAGAAAACACAGCCTAATAGCTCCCATCCCCCAGACCGAGGGCCACAGTCCCCCACAGACAACCCCCACCATAATCAGGAGAAACTTGAGAGGATATACAGAGTCTGGGAGACTCAGGCTGCACGCACAGAGTGAGCAGCACACCCATAGCTCCAGAGCCAACCAGGAGAGTTCAAGAGAGAAATTCTACCTCCTAAAACTGTGGGAGGTACCAGCAGGTTGTGGCCAGCCATAACTGAGAGAAAATTTTTGCCTTTTGGGGAGGTGGAATGAGTGGCTCAGCACTGCCATGTGGGTGCCACATAGACAGTTTTTTTTTAAGTGGGGAGCTGATGCGTGGCTGGGCAGGGACCCCATCTACAAGCGCAGCTGCCCTGCCAGCAAAGAGGCCACACTGAAGGTGCAGTTCATGCCCTCTATATCCAGCTGGCCAGGCCGAGTAGAAGGCTGCATGGGGAACGGACTGCAGGGTCCCACTAAGCATGGCTGGCAAGTGGAGGCTTGTTCGCGGCGGAATGGAGGATTTGGGCCTCTGCCTCCTGCGAGAGTACCGGGCTAGGAGCTTGATGGGCAAGAGCTGAGTGCCTGACATTCTTTGCAACCAGGTAGGGCCACTCACTCCACAGACTACAAAGCTCTGGGAAGAAGGCGCGCCCAACCCCACCTGCAGGATTGCAAACTCTGCAGAACCGTAAGGCCAGGCTCAAGAATGTCCTGCGGGGCATATATCTGCAGGGGAAAAAAAGAGAATCTTCAAAGGAGCCCTTTATGAATTTTTATCAGACTGCTATGCTGGCTGCTCCTGAGGCCCTATTCCACTGAAAAAAGCAGAGCAGAGAGATTAGAAATTGGTGCAGCAAAGGTATTCAGGACCGCCCAGCTTCAGCTATCACACAGAGCGTCATCAGTGCCAAGCAGGAAAGAGCTGACTTTTTTTACACAGATTGACCCCTCACATGAAACAGCTAATTCATCAGAAACTATATATTATTGAAAATAATCTGGGATAAAGACATGTGCAGCAGGGGCAGGAGAATACACACACCATCTTCCCTGAAGACTGAACAGCACCTCCCAGGAAAGAACCAGGAATCACACCCTTCCAGTCACACCAGAAGCGCCCTGTACAGGCAGGAGGAGGTACTACATGCAGCGCCGTTGGACGTTAGATGAACCATGCCTGGACTTCGTGCTGATGAAAGGCAGCAGGGCAGAACAATGGGGACCAGCCAAGCCTAAAGTATACAGCCACAGACTGCGGATCGCTTGCAGCCTCAAACAGGCTGCCTAAAGCTAGATTGGGACACCGGCTGCCATTACTAGAGACAGATCCAGAAGGAGAAGATGGTAAGTAGGCACACAAACATTAAACTCTGCAGAGATGAGTTCCACCTTGTTCTTTTTTATTTGTGTTTATTCTCCTGCATAGCTTTTTAACGTTGTTTCTTTGTCTTCAATTTGGTTCCTATTATTTCACTATTTTTTATTTTCCATTTTATTTTATTTATATATATTTTACTTATATTATTTTTATTTTAGTTTTATTTTAAATATATTTTACTCTTCCCTTCTCTTACTTCATTTTGCCTTCATCCTTCTCTTTCTTATTTTTGTTCTAAGTTTTATTTTTTCCCTTTCTACATCTTGTTTCTATTCCTCACTCTAACCATTTCTCCTCCTTCCATCCCCTCTAAACTATCTTCCTTTTCATTACTCATCTCACATTTTTCCCTTTCTTATATTATTCACATTTCACCTATATTAATATGTGCTCAGTTGTCATTGATATGGGGAATGTTGTTGCATTTCTTCAATTTTATTCCTATTTCACTATTTTTAAACTTTTTATTTTAGTTTAGTTTAATTAAATTTAAACTTTTTATTTTAAATCTTATATTTTTAAAAATATATTTTATTGATTATGCTATTACAGTTCCATTTTTTTCTCCCTTTTATTCCTCTCTGGCCAACATTCTCCCACCAGCATTCTCCCCCTAACTTCATGTCTGTGGGTCATACATATAACTTCTTTGGCTTCTACGTTTCCTATACTATTCCTAACCTCCCCCTGTCTATTTTGTGCCTACCAATTACATTTCTTATTCCCTGTACCTTTTACCCCATTCTCCCCCCTCACCCTCCCTGCTGATAACCTTCCATGTGATCTCCATTTCTATGATTCTGTTCCTATTCTAGATGTTTGCTTAGTTTTTGTTTTTGTTTAGGTTCAGTTGTTGATAGTTATGAGTTTGTATTCATTTTACTGTTCATAGTTTTGATCATGTTCTTTTTCTTAGATGAGTTCCTTTAATGTTTCATATAATAAGGGCTTGTTAACTCCTTTAACTTGACCTTATCTGGAAAGCACTTTGTCTGCCTTTCTATTCTAAATGACAGCTTTGCTGGAGACAGTAATCTTGAATGTAGGTCCTTGTCTTTCATGACTTTGAATACTTCTTTCCAACCCCTTCTTGCCGGTAAAGTTTCTTTTGAGAAATCAGTTGATAGTCTTATGGACACTCCTTTGTAGATAACTGTCTCTTTTTCTCTTGCTGCTTTTAAGAGTACCTCCTTATCTTCCATCTTGGGTAATGTAATTATGATGTATCTTGGTGTGTTCCTCCTTGGGTCCACCTTCTTTGGGACTCTCTGAGCTTCCTGGACTTCCTGGAAGTCTATTTCCTTTGCCAGATTGGGGAAGTTCTCCTTTATTATTTGTTCACATAAGTTTTCCACTTGTTGCTCTTCCTCTTCCCCTTCTGGTACCCCTATAATTCAGATGTTGGGGTGTTTAAAGATGTCGTGGAGGTTCCTAAGCCCCTCCTCATTTTTTTGAATTCTTGTTTCTTCCTTCTGTTCTGGTTCAATGTTTATTTCTTCCTGCTGCTTCAAATTGCTGATTTGAGTCCCTATTTCCTTCCCATCACTGTTGGTTCCATGTATATTTTGCTTTATTTCACTTTGGATAGCTTCACTTCTTCCTCTATTTTGTGACCATACTCAACCATGTCTGTGAGTATCATGATTACTAGTGTTTTGAACTGTGCATCCGATAGGTTGGTTATCTCTTCATCGCTTAGTTGTATTTTTGGAGTTTTAATCTGTTCTTTCATTTGGGCCATATTTTTTTGGTCTTGATTCACTTGTTATGTAGTAATAGGCAGAGCCTTAGGTATTCGCCAGGGCAAGGCACCCATGTAGCTGCATTGTGGCACTGCATGTGTGTAGCTGCTTGCTTGGCTCTCATCAAGCTTTCAGTCACTTCCCCTGCTACCCACAAGCAAATTGGGTCCTCTGGTGCTGATTCCCAGATGGGTGGGTTTGTGTAAATTCTAAGATCCTCTGGATTTCTCCAACAAACTCTCCTATGTGGCTGGGAGTTTCTTCCACAACTGCAACCCCCACAGAGTTTTATAGTCAGAGGTTTTGAAGCTTTGTTTCCCCATGCTGGAGCCCTGGGTTTTACTGTTTATCTTGCTCCCCAGTTGTTCCTCCTAGTTTATCTGCATGCAAATGTGGAACCATCTGGTCCTCCAGGTACTGCCTTGCCATGTGTCCTTTCTGCCCTGGCTGCCCATCTGCCTACCCCCACAGTCTGGATGAATGTTTTTTCTTTAACTCCTTGTTGTAAGACTTCCAAATAGTTTGATATTCTAGGAGTTCTGATTATTTTTTGTTTTTAAATTTGTCATCCTTCTTTTGGTTGTGCCAGGAGCCAAAGTGTGTCTACCTACACCTCTATCTTGTCCAGAAGTCATATATCTTATATTTTACTGTTCCTTGTCCTACTACATTTCACCTTCCTCCAGCCCTGCCCCATTTTTGTTTTAAATTTTATTTTCTCCCTTTCTTAGCCTGGTTTCTAACCCTGTGCTTATTATTTCTCCTCCCTCTATCCTCTCAGAATCATTTTCCTTTCCTTTGCACATCTCACAATCTTTCTTTTCTTTCTCATAATATTCTTATTCTCTTTCCACCTTCATTAATCTTTGCTCATTTGTCATGGATATTGCTGTAGCAGTTGTTATTCTTCAATTTGATTTCTATTTTTTTACTTTTTTTCAAACCTCATATTGTATGCTTCCCTTTTCTTGCTCCATTTGGCACTATTCCCTCCCTGTTTTATTTATGTTGTAAATTTCATTTTCTCCTTTTCTGCATCTTGTTTCTAGTTCCTACTCTTATTGTTTCTCCTCTCTTTACCATCTCAAAATCATTTTTCTTTCAGTTAGTCACCTCATATTCTTTTTTCCTTTCATATAATATTCTTATTCTTTTTTCTACCTTTATTAATCTTAGCTCATTTGTTGTTGATTACACAGTAGTAGCTGGGAGGTATATTTTCTGGTGAGGGGTTTTTTATTTAAAGTTTTATTTATTTATTTATTTATTTAGAGGGGAAGGGAAGGAGAAAGAGAGAGGGGACACATCAATGTGTGGTTGCCTCTCATGTGCCCCATGCTGGGGACTTGGCCTGCAACACAGGCATGTGCTGTGACTGGGAATCAAACCAGTGACCCCTTGGTTCACAGTCTGATGCTCAACCCACTGAGCCACACCAGCCAAGGCTGGTGTGGGTTTGTTTGCTGAGTTGGTTTGTTTGTTCTGGCAACTCCTGTGTAACAGCATACAAGGGTAGTTGGAGCTATGCATGTCTCTCAGCCAGCTGGAGGGGAGAACCTACCAACAAACAAGCCAACAACGACCAAAACCAAATTACAACAAAAGAGTCCACATAATCTGCATAAAGGGAATCCCTAGAGCATCCAGCTCAGGAGTTCAAGGAGACTGCATCACTGATTCCCACAGGTCTGTCACAGAAGCCCACCCCATGAAGACAGGGAGTCAAAGCAGATCAATCT
This sequence comes from Anoura caudifer, assembly GCA_004027475.1. Lineage (NCBI taxonomy): Eukaryota > Metazoa > Chordata > Mammalia > Chiroptera > Phyllostomidae > Anoura > Anoura caudifer. The sequence continues at coordinate 159,933 of PVKU01001424.1, forward strand.
AACACACAGAAAAAAAATAAAAAGAGTCACCTAAAATGGGGACAAAGAAAAAAACTCACAACTGAAAGGAAAGGAGGAATCCCCAGAAAGAGTGCTAAATGAATTGAGACAAGCAATTCATCAGACATACAGTTCAAAGTAATGGTTATACGTATGCTAACGGAATTCAGTGAGAACTACAAAGAACTTAGTGGGAACTACATCAGCATAAAAAAGGACAGAAGAAACTGAATAAGAACCAGAAGGAAATTAAGAAAGCAATCTGAAATAAAGAATACACTAGAAGGAATTTAAAGCAGGATAAATGAAGCAGAGGGTTAAATCAGCAAGTTGGAAGATAGGGTAGAACAAACACCCAGTCAGAGCAACAAAATGAAGGATGACTAAAAAAAAATGAAGATAGTTTAAGGGAGTAGCAGGACAACATGAAATGTAACAATATTTGAATCATAGAGATACTAGAGGGAGAAGAAAATGAACAAAGGATAGAAAGCCTGTTTGAAAAAATAGTAGCAGAAAATTTCCCTACCTTGGTGAGGGAAAAAGTCATGCAGGTTAAGGAAGCACAGAGGGCCCAGATCAAAATGAACCCAAAGAGGTCCACTCTAAGACACATCTTAGTCAAAATGGCAAAATTCAAAGACAAAGAATATTATAAGCAGCAAGGGAGAAACAGCTAGTAACATATAAGGTAGCATCTAATAATGCTATCAGCGGATTTCTAAACAGAAACACTATAAACCAGAAGGGAATGGTATGAAATATTCCAAGTAATAAAGAGCAAAGACCTGCAACAAAGGCTACTCTACCCAGCAAGGCTCTCATTTAAAAGGGAGGGCAAAATAAGGAGCTTCCCAGACCAAAAAAAAAAAAAAAAAAGGCTAAAAGAGTACATCTCCATCAAACCAGCATTGCAAGAGGTACCAAAGAGACTGCTTTAAGTAGATGAAGAAAGAAAGAGAGAGGAATACAAGTACAAAGGGAAAATTGGCAATGGGTAAATATCTATCAATAATAACCTTAAATATAAATGGATTAAATGTTCTGATCAAAAGACATAGTATAGTTGAATGGATGAGATAACACAACCCATATAAATATCATCTACAAGAGACCCAAGTCTGAACAAAAGATCTACACAGGCTGAATGGGAAGGGATGAAAAAAATATTCAAAGCCAATGGATTTGAAAAAAAGCTGGGGTAGCAATACTTATATCAGACAAAATACACTTCAAGACAAAGGCAATAACAAGAGACAAAGAAGGTCATTATATAATACTCGCAGGAATTGTCTAACAAGAAGATATAACCCTTATAAACATATTGGCACCAAGCATGGGAGCACCTAAATACGTAAGGAAAGTCTTGGAGGACTTTAGGAAGAAGATCAAGAGCAATACAGTCATTGTAGGGGATGTTAGTACCCCACCAACAATAATGAATAAGTCATCCAAACAAAAGACCCAAAAGGAAACTGTGGCATTGAATGACACCCTAGATCAGATGGACTTAACTGATATTTAAAGAACAATTCACTCCAAAGAAGCAATATATACATTCTTTTTTAAAAAGATTTTATTTATTTATTTTTAGAGAGAGGAAGGGAGAGAGAAGAGAGGGAGAGAGAAACATCAACATGTGGTTCCCTCTTGCACACCCCCTCCTGGGGACCTGGCCCACATCCCAGGCATGTGCCCTAGACTGGGAATCAAACCAGCAACCCCTTGATTTGCAGGCCAGCACTCAATCCACTGAGCCACACCAGCCAGGGCAGGAGCATTATATATTCTTTTCAAACCCATGTGGATCATTTTCAAAGATAGACTACATGGGTTTGTAGCACCCAAAACAAGCCTCAACAAATTCAAAAAAGTTGAAATCATATCAAGCATCTTTTTGGATTACAATGGCTTGAAACTAGAAACCAACCTCAACAAAAAAACCCAAAAACATTCAAATATGTGGAGACTGAATAACATGTTATTAAATAATAAATGGGTTAACAATGAGATCAATAAAGAAATGAAAAGGTACTTGCAAACCAGTGAAAATGAACACACAACAACCCAAACTCTGTGGAACACAGGGAAGGCAGTCCTGAGAGGAAAGTTCATAGAAATACAGGCCCACATAAAGAAGATAGAAAAATTTCAAATAAAAAACCTAATCCTACATCTAAAGAACTTGAGGAACAACAACAAATTAAAGCCCAGTGTGAATAGAATGAAGGAAATAATCAAGATCAGAGCAGAATTAAATGACAGTTACAAAACAAAACAAAACAAAAACAGTACAAAGGACCGATGAATCTAGGAGCTTTGAAAAGATAAACAAAATTGACAAACTTTTAACTAGATTTATCAAGAAAAAAAAGAAGGCCCACATAAAATCAGAAAAGAAAAAGAAGTAACAACCAATACCAGAGAAATACAAATAATTTAAGAAATTACTATGAACAACTATATGCCAAGAAATTGAACCTGGGTGAAATGGATAAACTTCTGGAAACATACAATCTTCCAAAACTGAATCAAGAAGAAGAAGAAAGCCTGATTAGACCAATAACAGCTAGTGAAATCAAAAGAGTAATAAAAAAACTCCAGGCACACAAAAGCTCTGGACTGGATGGCTTCACAGGAGAACTTTACAAAACATTCAAAGAAGAACTAACTCCTCTTCTTCTCAAACTATTCTAAAAAATTTCCAGAGGGAAGACTCCTGAACTCTTATTAAGAAGCCAGTAGTATCCTAATTCTAAAACCAGGTAAAGACATACAACAAAAGAAAATTACAGGCTAATATCTCTGATGAACATAGATACTAAAATCCTCAACAAAATGTTGGCAATCCAGATCCAGCAATAAATTTAAAAGACCACACACCACAGTCAAGTGGGATTTATCCTAGGTATGCAAGGTTAGTACAATTTTGGAAATCAATAAATATACCACATAAAAACATGAAGGGAAAAAACACATGATCATATCAATAAATGCTGAAGAAGCACTTGATATAATCCAGCACCCATTTATTAAAAACACTCAGCAAAGTTGAGCTACAGGGAGCATACTTCAACATTATAAAGGTCATATACAAGAAACCTAGTGCCAGTATCATACTCAATGGGCAAAAAACTAAAAGCTTTTTCCTTAAGATCAGGAACAAGATAAGTAGTCCATTTTCACCACTCTTATTCAACTAATACTGGAAGTTCTAGTCGCAGTGATCAGACTAGAAAAAGAAATAAAAGGCATCTAAATTGAAAAGGAAGAAGTAAAACTGTTGTTGTTTGCAGATGACATGAAAACCATTTTCATGTCATGGTGCTTAGAAAACCCTATACTCTCCACCAAAAAATACTCTACCTGATAAGTGAATTTGGCAAAGTATTGGGATAAAAAATCAATATTCAGAAATTGATAGCATTTTTGTACACCAACAATGAACTATCAGAAAGAAAAACTAGAAAAAAAATAAATTTACTATAGCAATAACAATAACAAAAAATAATATTTAGGAATAATTTAACCAAGGAGGTAAAAGACCTGTACTCAGAACACTATAGAACACTGAAGAAAGAAATTGAGGAAGATACAAATAAATGGAAGCATATACTGTGTTCATGGATTGAAAGAATTAACATCATTAAAATGTCTATACTACCCAAAGGAATGTATAGATTCAATACAATTCCTATTGCAATACCAATGGCATATTTCACTGATGTAAAAGAAATACTCTAAAAATTTATATGTAACCAAAAAAGACCCTGAGTAACCTCAGCAATCTTGAGAAAGAAGAATAAAGTTGGAGGGATCACAATACCTGATATAAAATTATACTACAAGGACACTGAAATCAAAACAGCCTGGTACTGGTATAGGAACAGACACATAGGTCAATGAAACAGAATAGAGAGCCCAGAAATAAACCCATGTCTATATGGTCAGTTAATATTTGACAAAGGGGGCAAAGCATACAATAGAATAAAAATAGTCTCTTCAATAAATGATGTTGGGAGAACTGGATGGATACATGCAAAAAATAAACTAGATCACCAACTTACATCACACATCAGAATAAATTCAAAATGAATAAAATACTTAAATATAAGTTGTGATACCATAAAAGTCCTAGTAAAAAACATAGGCAGTAAAATTTCAGATATCCCGTGTAGCAATATTTTGCCAATATATCTGCTATGGCAAGGGAAATAAAGGAAAAAATAAATAAATGTGACTACATCAATTTAACAAGCTTCTGCATGGCTAAAGAAACCATCATCAAAATGAAAAGAGAACCAGCTATATGAGAGACATATTTGAAAATGATATATCAGACAATGATTTAATCTCCAAATATACAAAGAACTCATCCAATGTAATACCAGGAAGACAAACAATCCAATTAAAAAACTATCAAAGGACCTGAAGAGACACTTCTCCAATGAGTACATATGGATGGTCAATAGGCATATGAAAAGATGCTTAACACCACTAGCCATCAGAGAGATGAAAATTAAAAAAAATTAAAACCACATGAGATATCACCTTACACCTGTCAGAATAACTGTCATTAATAAATCAACAAACAAGTCCTGGCAAGGATGTGGAGAAAAGGGAACCTTAGTACGTTGTTGGTGGGATGCAGACTGGTGCAGCCACTGTGGAAAGCAGTGTGGAATTTCCTCAAAAAATTAAAAATGGAACTGCCTTTTGACCCAGCAGTTTCACTGCTGGGATTACCCTAAGATCTAGAAACACCACTTCAAAAGGACTTATGCACCCCTATGTTCATAGCATTGCTTTTTATAATAGTTAAGTACTGGAAACAACCTAAATACCCATCAGTAGATAAGTGGATGAGAAAAATGTGGTATATAATGGAATACTATACAGCTGAAAGAAAAAAGGAAATCCTACCTTTTGCAACAGCATGGATAGAACTGGAGAATATTATGCTAAGTGAAATAAGCCAGTCAGTAAAAGACAAATACCAGATGATCTCACTTATAAGAGGTAACTAATGAACAAAATAAACTAAGAAGAAAAATAGAACCAGAGACATGGAAACATGGAACAGACTGACAGTGGCTGGAGTAGAGGGTGATAATGGTAGAAAGAAGGGGAAGGAACTAGTCAAAGAACATGTATGAATGACCCACGGACATGGACAACAGTAGGGAATTAACTGTGGGAACAGGTGGGTGAGCTGGGTGGAGAAGGGCACAGGGGAAAAATTGAGACAACTGTAATAGAAAAACAATAATCTTTTTAAAATGCTAACTTTAACATCTTTATAGGTAAAATTTACTGTTTATCTCTAATGGTTTTCTTAGGATAAATCCCTAGATAGGAAATATTTGGATTATAGATTGACAGTTGACAACTGGTATGTTCATATATTTCTATCTATTCTGTTTTATTAATTTATGTCTATCCTTATATCAGTACCACTTTGCCTTATTTCTTAGCTGTACGGTAAGTCTTGAAATAAATCATATAAATTGTTTCTTTTCAAACATGTTTAGCTAATTTAGGTTCTTTTAATTTCCATATACATTTTAGAATGAGCTTGATTATTTTCTTTAAAATAAACTGCTGGAATTTGGTTAGGATTGCATTGTCTCGATAGATCAATGAAAGTATTGACATCTTAACAATATTGATTCTTCCAATTAATGGATATCATACATCTTACCATATACTTAGGTCTTTAGTTTTTTTCATCAATACTTTGTCACGTTCAGTGAACAGATCTTGCACTCTTTAGCTTAAATTTATCCCTAAGTTTTTATTATATTTTGATGTCTTATAAGTGGTATGACTCATGTTTTAAATCTGCTTGTGGTACACGTTGTATTGAGGCCATGACTGTGCTTCATTGGCAGCATGCTTCAACCAATTGAACTGACAGGGGACTAAAAGAAAAATATAAAGTCACACAGTAGATAGCACCCAAAATTGTTACCAGTATCAGCCAGCATATGTGCCAAATCAACCAAATAAAAGAATCCTTTACAAAATATATGTATAAGTAAAATGAATGTAATGGCTTTGCGTATGATTTGGAGTTTCTTATCTTTAAAAAGGAATTAGTATAAATTTCTAGCTGTACAACTTAGGTCAGAGATTATACATATTTTAAATTTTAATAACTATGGGCTGCTTGTGTAGATGTATGTAGGGGATGTTCCTCATACTATTGTTTAAAACTGAAAAAAGTGAAATAAACCAAAAGTATGCCTAGAAAGAGTTGTTTAAATTATTTTGGACAGAATTCAGTGCTTTAAATACCTGTTTTTTTCTTCAAAATAGGTGCTTTACAGAAGTTAGATATTAATTACCATAACACATTATTGTTTACATTATTTTGCCAAACCAGAATCTGTAGAACACCATTGAGGACAACAGTGATCATTTGATGATGGATGGAAATTATGCTAAAACCAAATGTTATTCAGAGTCAAAATTGGCAAAATAAAATGAAAGAACAATGTAGGTAAGCCACTAGGTTAAAAATGTATGATTCTTTCACACCATTTATAAACTGACTTTGAAGATAATTCTATTATAAATAGATTTGAATTGACATCACCACAGATTGCCTAGAACTAAAAAATATCTCTCAAGTAAATTCTTTCTTACATGAAACAGTGTGGTATATCAGAAAGAACACTAGATTAAGAAAGGGTAAATCCAAAATTTATTTCCAAATCTGACAGCATATACCTGCATGAACCTGGTGTAAGGCAGTTCACCTGAGAGCCATTTTCTCTAACAGAAAAATAGTCAGTATGATTCATAAATTCCCAGTCTGGTTCCTCACCAGAATTCCTTTTGTCATAGATATCTGGACTACCTCCTGCAGATTCTGATTCAATTACTCTAAGGTAGGTGAGCCTCAGGAATTTTTATTCTTGGTGTCTTATGATGTTTGGTGGCAACAAGTCTGTGGATAGGCATCGGGGACTATTGGAATAAATAATCTCTATGATTCTTTCTAATTCTAGAAAAAAGTTCTATGATTCTGTAAAGACAATGAAGAAAAGTGGAGATTGTGCATCACTTCTAATTGGTTTCTAATGATCACAGTCACTGCTGATTGGAGTAAAAGGATTCATTTCAAATTAAGTAATAATTATTGAAATAATGAAAATAAGAGCCTTTAATATCAAGTAGTTAGTGCAAACAGCAATGAATAAAAGAGCATTTCAGTGCCCTCTCCTCTAAAATCCTTAAGAATATTGGTAGTTTTCCATTCCTTCCTTTAGGGAAGAAGAAGAAAAAGAAGAAGAAAAAGAGATGAACTTATTCAGAATTCTATGTACTTTGCCCTTTAAAACTAGACGGTGTTCCTGAAAGTAATATGGATTCCAGCATATTACAATATATAAATATCAGAACCTGAATATAAATGTGCAGTGCATCTTTGGCCTTTGGGATATTAAAATGCTTGATGAGCCATGGACACACATTAAGTTAAAAAAGTGACCCCTCTCAGTTACCTTATGAACCCCCTGGGAAAGAACAATGTCATAGTTGATGTACTTTATGGCACTCAGTGTATGTTGAAGCTCAATAGCTTTCCAATAAAAGAAGTTAATAATATTTATGATCATGAATTAAGTTATGCTGAAAATTAGCACTTCAGTGATAGATAATGGCTATTTGGTAGGGAAGTGCACAAAACTTTGATACCATAGAGTATTTTATAGGTAAACATATTCATAAATGTTTTTGTATCTTATTTGTTTTTATTTGCACTGTATGCTGTGTGATTAACTCATTTAATCTGTAAAATGAGTTTTATCCATATTTTATTTAAGTTTTTATATACAGTTCATGTAGAAACTTATTTGTTCATACATTTGACATTTATTTAGTACCCACTAAGTGTAAAGTACATCCCTGCATATAAAAAAAAAACCACTTTTCTTACCATTTTCCCCACTTCTTTTTCTCTTTTCTTTAATCATTCCAAATACAGGGTCTGGCAGAAGTAAAGCCTGTTTGAGTGTTGTTGGTAGGGTAATGATATAGGTGTAATAATTTATAGTTTTAATTTGAACATTTCACCTAAAATGCCATATGGTGTGCTTGAGTGTGATATTGTTATGTTACAGAATTACATGCTTATGATTTTTTAAAAGGGGTGTTATTCATGCTGGACCATGTATATCTCCCATCCCTTGTTCCCCTGGTCATTCTGTTATATGTCAAGAAACTTCTATGTCCCTAGGTCACACCACAGCATTTTCAAGATCTGATAGTGACCATCGCATTTCCATCTCTCTTTCCCAAAACAATTTTATTACTTCATTCTACAGACCCATCTGTTCAGATCTCTAAGTCAGTCCCCATGAACATTTATACTTTCCCTGGTATTGGGCTTCTCATAAGCTAGGCTTCTCTCATGGATAGACTTATTTCCCCAGCTTCTTCATTTCTTTTATTCAATGCTCACCTTTCTCAAGAAAACTTCCTCAATTTGGAGAAGCAAATGCTGTTATCTCATGCCAGTACTTTCTCCACTCTCACAGAATTAGTCTATCAGATAGCCTTCAGTTAGTGGGATAATGACATGGTATATAGCAAGCTTATTACTACATTGAGAGACTACTTTGTATAGCACATCATGAGAATCTGAGGATCTAAAGAGGTAAAACACACCTTTAACAAAAATAAGTTTAAAATCTATTTGGGAGATAAGACAAGGGATGGATAACAATATTACAGAAAATGAGCTAAGTCCAAATTAGTAGAATAGGCAGAAATATACAGCAGAGTCAAAATTTACTCTCTGTAGCTTAGATATACTGCACTGTGCACATAAACACACACATACTCAACTTTTCTTTAGCTGATTTCATTATTTCTGGTGCTTTCATTTTACTCATAGAAAGAATGTTTTTAAAACTTAACTTGCTAATTTTATTGTAATTCAGTCTTTTTCTGATTTCACACTAAAGGTTTTTTTGGGAAAGTGAGTACACAGTATGTGAACTGTTTTTTCTTGCCATTTCTTTCTCCAGTGATAGCTGGTCATAGAAGAATGTTTTGCAATTCCTTGGAGAGGGCAGGCAGGAGAGAGGCTGAGGTTTTCATGCGAATGTCTGGCTCTCTCTGACCTACAGGTGAGCTCACCACTTTGGTTTAGAGGTCTTGGCCTCTCTTCTGCTGCAGAGTCGAAGGTTAGAGCAATGGTCCCCGGAGTGGGCAATGCTTAACGATTGTTTCTGGAGAGTTGGGTCATCTTCCCCACTGACCAAGCTCCCACCTTGACTCTTGATGGCACAGCTGACACTCTGGGTTTTATCAAAGTTCTTCAGCCCTGACTGGTGTGGCTCAGTTCATTGGGCATCATCCCACAAAACAAAAGGGCCACTGATTTGATTCCTGGTCAGGGTACATGCCTGAGTTGTGGGTTCAGTTCCCAGTTGGGGTTTGTGTGAGAGGCAGCTGATTGATGTTTCTCTCCCATATCAATGTTTCTTTCTCTTTCTCCCTCATTTCCTCTCCTATTTATCTATTATCTATTATCTATTATCTATCTATCTATCTATCCATCTACATCTCTCTCTCACACACACAAAAAAGTTCGTCTTCCATTCCTCACTTTAAGCAGTTTCCCTAAAACTTCTTGAGATCCCTGTTCTACAGGTGATCCCTTTATAGGCATGTTGATTCAGCACCAGACACCTTTTGCTTGTCTGATGATGTCACACACAAAAAGTCTGGGTAGTAATTACATCTTATACAAGCCATAGACAGCCAAGAGAAGGATAGAGATAAGACGGGATTAAAGAGAGGAAGACTCATTGAGAAGAACTGCAAGGGGATTAGTTTGATTATTGCAGATTGAAAAGAAATTATAAGACTTTACTTGGGGCCACATGATAAACAGGGTGCCTCGATTAAAAGTTTAGAATTTACCCTAAATACCATGGTTTCTAACAAGAAAGGACAACCAGCCACAGAGATGCAAGGAGAAACTGAAGTTCAGGAGTGAAAATCACAGAGTGTTATGGTAAGATCAGAGGCTGGAGGCCGAAAGGACAGGAACAGCAAGGTAACTTGTACCAGGACAGGACGGAGTCAGCTTTGCTCACAATTGCATCACCACCACTTAAAACATAGCAGATATTTTAAAATTGTTTTTCATGAATGAATGGAATGACTAAATGATGCAAGGTAAAAAATTCTAACACAATTTCTGAAGAGACATCACTTTCAAACTTTCCTTAGGAAGTTGGGCTTTAGATTCAGAGAAACTGTGAACTTTGGGGGAAGGTGAATAAAATACAACTGCCTTGCTCCACAATGGCAGCAGCCCCCTTTCATCCCGAAGCATGATTTTAATTGTGCAACAAGTGGAGCTTCCAAAATGAGAGTGTGGAAAGAAGTCCCTCTGCCACTTGTTAAGCATTATCAGTTTTCACGTTGAGGGATTACAGGTTGAAACACCCTTAAGATACACTTCAGTTACATTAGTAACACAATGCACAGAGTCATCTAATTTCATCTGATCTATTTTGGGGCTTAATCATTAAATTTCAAATATTAAAAACATCTAGGGGAAATGTATGTTAAATCTTAGAGCAATCATATAACTGCCATGGTGTCTGAGTCAGGGTAGCAAAGGTTTATTTTATAAAGACTCCCCAAAATATGCAGAATTTCCTTTCTTTCTGCAACCAAGTGACTGGTATTTTATATACCTAATTTCTTTTAATTGTTGTAACAACCTACATAGCAGCTATTGTTAATTCTATTTTACAAGTAAGGAGGACAAGGAAACAGCCTGGGAAAGCTTAAATAACCTTTCCAAAGTCATTCTTTTAAAAAAAACTGGGAAGGCCTATCTCACTCCAAATGCCTTGGTCTGCCTGCAGTAGCCTCTAAGAAAACCCCTAGGGTCACTGTTTGGGCAGGTTCACTCTCTTGGAAAAGTCTTTAAATGGATCTTTATTGCTTACTTGCTGTTATGAACACCCCGGCTTTTCTGCTCTGAGCGGCCCTGCCTATTGTTCTATTCTACTATACAAATGTGAATACGAAAGCACTTTAAGGAGTAAGAGGAGATGTGCAGAGGAATAAAACTGGAATGTGACTTCTTTTTCTTGTGGCAGGAAAGCAACAATTTGGGACACAATATTGTGTTTGAGTACTTAGTAATTCAGCATAATTCTGGCATTCCCCTCAGACCCCAAAGGCTGGTTCAAGTACCAAGTGTTAAGACTATTTTTGCTCCTGCTTTATTAGATGAAAGTGATTCACAAATACAGGTCAATCTTCTCCAAGTTGCTGCTTAAAACAAATAAACAAACACTGATTTGTGGAGGATGTAAATAAATAAACAAAATAGAATTAGATTTAAAGAAAGGAAAACAAGCTAATAAAACACAAAAAGTCACTCTTTTCAGAGTTGAGTTATGAACTTCACTAAATGTTCTCTTCTGGGCTGAACTCCCTACAAAAGCTATTAGATATGTGAGGGCTAAGGGCCCACTAAATGAAATACATGGAGGGTCCCTTATCCTTACAAAGTCTTCTGTATGCAGTTATCTTGGGACATCCCTATCTTTCTTAGTGACCATATGTTTGTTCAGGGGGAAAACATCTAAGCTGATTGGATAACTTATTGGAGAGAATCAGAAACAGACCACAGAGCCTGACATAGCACTGACCAGGATAGAAACAACACCCATCAATAACTAAAGTGCTATCCCTCTCTTCTTTTCCTTTTATATTTCTGTTTGTTTTTCAGATGGGCCAAACAGAATCATCACAGGCTTGGTTTAAGTCACTTTAGAGTTCAGAAATCCATCAGACTAACTAAATTTCCCATAGTCAACTTCTAAATCGTGAAGAGAAGGTATGTGATTGGTTCAGCCTGGTCCAATCAGCTGCAGTTAGGTAGGTAGGGCCAGAACTAAGCACTCTGAGAGGGAGCATAACATTCCGAGCTTTGGGTTGTTATACTGCTCCTGGGAAAGCCTGGGGAGCCCTTCCTGTCAGTAGCAGCCATAACACATCAAGTTAATTCCTCAGGATTACGATATGCTATGAATAATTTCTGATGCCCAAGGAGACTAGTTTTACCATCACCTTTATCCAAGTTCCCCACAACCACTACCGAGCAAAAGGATTCATTTTGGTTTAGTTATTCAACAGGTACACAGCATTCTTCAATCCACTCCCACCACCGCCACATACACACACAATCCCCCTATCCTCCCTCCGTCACCGCCCCCCTGCAGCAGACATCGGAAATAACTGTAAACACAACGAATGTATTGTACGCCTGACAGCAAAATGATAATAATGCCTCCTCTGGCTTTCTTCAAAAGGATGTTGTTGAAAATGAATACACTACTGTTTGTGGAGTACTTTGAGTTTTTCAGAAGATAGTCACTATACAAACTCAAGGTATTATTATAGTTATTACCATGTTATTACCATGGTTAATAGAGTAAAAGTTCTTTTACAATCTTAGCTGTAAACTATAGCCATAAATTCCTTCCCTCTTTAACGCTGTTCTAGAGGCTTTGAACAGTGATACTAAAGTAACAATTCAAGTACATCACTGTGCCTAATGAATAACAGCACTCTTGATTAATGGCACTTATTCAACATCACACTGACAGAAGTATGAAGTGTTAGAAAAAATGAAGTTTTTGCCTACTGTGATTTTTTTCCTGCTATTAAAAAAAATACAGGCGTCATCAGAGCTGAGTATTTTTTGAGCTGTTTTTTTATTACCTTTTTTCAATTCAACTGCTGTTGTATTTTTCATTCGACAAGTACTGTGCTTTTGTCTCATACTGTGCTGCTATCAGAGTGCTATCACTCAAAAGATCTGCTGTAGGATCTGCTAAGCATCTTCACAAACAGCAAGCCTACTGCTACCCTAGCACTAGACCTCAGCCCAGGGTAGAAAAGGAGGGTGCAGGAGGGAAGGCATTGCTGAAAGGCACACACTGGTCACAGCTGACAAGGAAAGCCAAGTACTGGGAATATCTATCACAAAGCTTTTGGTGAATTGCTAGTGACTAGAGGCATACTTCATGTTGCTGTATCAGAGTTTATGTATTTTACTAACCTTATTTCACTGGGTTGAAGCTATATAGTTTTATGAGCTCCCCCCACAATCCTCTACTAGTTGGAAATAAATTTCTCCTCAGATATATATCAAGAGATGACATTGACTGTTGGTCCATGTCTCTGGGCAAATGTTCTGCCTGTATATCTTCTTTTTCTTTCATCCAGGGATAAGGTGCAGGGGTATGCAGGTGGGAGTGTTTCTGTCTGACATGCAGGAAGGAAAAAGCTTGCAGTTCAAGGTGAGGAAGGCGGCGCAACCCACATGGCCAGCTTTAGCCTCTTGTTACATCCCCGTCTTGCAAATTGTTCAATCCACTGGTGATATGAATGGTTAGCACGATTGTCAGCTATCTCTGCACTCCAGCTTTCCTCTCTCCCGGCAGGAACATCTGGGACACAGACTTTACAAACAGTAATAATAACCCTCCTTTAGCTTTCACATTTTTGCAGTTGTTATTATGTCATCATGGTAAATGACCATAATTGACCCCCACAATGAAATGTTGCCAACATTCATATGAATAGCAACTGCAATCGCACAGGCTAGCAGGCATGTGCTTTGCAAATAAAATTTTTGCTGAATAGCCAAAATCTCAGGTTCATTTGGGGACCTGAGTATTTCTGAATATAATAGAAAATGATTTGTTTCTGAGACAGAAGAATGCTGCATACAGGAACCTAAATAGGAGGTCAGGGGTAAGTAAATATTAAAGGACTTGCAGGAGCCCTTATGATTTGGGGGCTGATTTAGATACAGAGTGATGAGTCATCAGGTTCTTCACCTGAGCAGAGATCTTGTCATTCTATTTCTCATCTAAAGAGAATATACAAAATACGCGCACGTGCGCACACACACAATTCTACAATTTCCACCATCCCAAAGTTAGCTGTGACCTTTCCTGACCTTCTCTAGAACTGGCATACAATAAGGATGTAACAAAATAGTGAAGAAAGAAGTGACAATGCCAAAAGGCATATCAATTCTGACTATAACTGTGCATTTTAATATTGTTCTCAGGATGCAATTTCAGCTAAATTAGTCTTGACAATTTTCAGCTGATTTGCTTGAGAAATCAGGTTCATTTCAATAAATGAATGAATGGGTGAATAAATGAATGAAAGCTATCTATCTGCTCCTATTTCCTAAGGAATCTATTTTATCACAGAATGCCTATTTTTTATTGGGCTTTTTTTTTCTCTCAAACTGGGCATATTGCCCTAAAATAAAACACAACCCAACACAGAAAGCAGGGACCTTGAAATTAGCTTTATTTAATCAAAAGAAACCTTGCTGGTTCAATCACTGTCATCCAGATTCAGTTAAAATTACTCACACAGGGTTTTAAAACCTGCTCCAAAGTCTTCTCTTAATTTTTCCTCATGCTGCAGACACAAACTTCTAATTCTGCTCCTGTGCTTAACAAGAACACCTCTGGGAAGAAAACCCAGCAGTCTCACATCATCATTGGTATAAAAATTAAGAAAGATCATGAACTTCTCATTATGTCCAGAAGATAATGGAATTTATTCAACTATTCTTATGATTCCCAAGTTATAGGGAAATTGATAAAGAATTTTCCCAGGACAGACTCTATCACTTTAAATCAAGCAGTTATAAGAGTAAATGTCCTGTTGCTTTCTGTAGCATGAAGAGTTATCTCCCTGGAAGATAACTCAGGATAGAATACAATTGCCTTCAGACCGTTTCCACCTTCCTAAAAATTCTTCCACCCCTTAGTTCCCTATTCACCAGTGGTTTGCTTTGGTCAGTGAGCCCTCAGAGTGGGTAAAAAACCCAAACTACCCACCACTTCTTCTAGTTCCCACTGCAAATAGATTTGTGTCTTACTGCCATCTCTTTCTCAACTCAACCAAAATTCCCCAGGGCATTAGTGAGGCAAGGCTAGATATTACCAGAAAATTTACCAGTCTCATGATTTTTTTCACTGGGTTATGACTAGCCATAATTCATTTAATAAATATTTTCAATTTTGAAAGGGGGCTTATTAATCCAAATGAATCTCTCCTTCATTAAATGGATGGATAGAGACTTTGTGTTCAGAGACTTGTCTTCCATACTCCCCTACTTCTGCTCTGGCATGCTGAAAGCCAGCAACGTGATTCTCCTCTTCTAAAATGTTCCCAAGTTGGATTGAAAAGTCAAACTCAAATTAAAGTGTCTTAACTTTCTTTTTAGTTTTGCTCTAAAAAGAGTTAAAGACAAAAGAAAGGCGGAGGCATTCAATTCTTCTAAATTGCATTTATTGTTTTTCTCTTTCTCTTCAACAGAAAGGAATTGGGATAGGAGAGGCCAAAAGGCAGACAGCCATTTGCTGGTTTGGGGCTGACTTGCTGTTAACCAAGCAAGGCTTAGATCATCGCCAACAGAACTAATCAGCTGTTGTGGGCTACAGAGGTGCTCCTCACGAAATTTGCAAGTGGAGAGAATTATGTGAAATTGCTGCTGCTTTTGTTGAATTTTTGAAGTTTGTAGATTCCTTTATTAACTCAATTTTGTATAGTGTTGCCCAGAGAAGAACTAACCACCAGCTTGAACTATAGGTCTCAGTGCTCAGCTCTCCTTCGTGACGGAACAAGCCTGTGCTTTCTCCTTATTTGGTCATGGGCTATTCCATCTATCTCCTCTGGGTTCTGAGTCTTTTTCCTGGACCAGTGTTTCTTACCTAATAGCTGTATCACTGCATTATTAAAATGTGCAAAAAAAATTAAGTTTATCATTTTATATATTTAAAAGATGCTCATTAATCCAAATGACTACTGCATTTTGAAATGGGTGCTCATTTCCTTTTTTTGTTTTCATACTATTAAGGTACTATTTTTAATTGAATTTATTGGGGTTACATATAAAATTATATAGGTTTAAGGGGTGCATTGTACTGTGTGTTCACCACCCCAAGTCATCTCTCCTTCCATCGCCATTTGCTCCCCCTTAACCTCTGCTGCCTTCCCCTATCCTCATTTTCCTCTGGTAATGGCCAGACTATTGTCTTTCTATGAGGTTTTAGTCTGGTATCAGAAGGTCATTGGAATTTTAGCACTCGATATTATTATTTTGCTTAATCCCTTCACCCTTTTCACCCAGCCCCCCAGCCCCCTCTCTTTGGACAGCTGTCCATTTGTTCTCTGTGTCATGAGTCTGTCTCCACCTTTCTTATTAGTTCATTTTGTTCACTAGATTCCACATATGAGTGAAATCATATGGTACTTGTTTTTCTGAGTGGCTTATTTCACTTAGCATAATGCTCTCTAGGTCCATCCATGCTGTAGCAAAGGGCAAGATTTCCCTTTTTTTTTATAGCTGAGTAGTATGCCATTGTGTAAATACACCACAGCTCTTTTGTCCACATATCTACTGATGGACACCTGGACTGCTTCCAAATCTGGGCTATTGTAAATAATGCTGCAATGAAGACAGTGGTTCAAATCCTTATAGATCATTTACTTGTATCAGACTATTCTAGTCACTTATGCAAGTTCCTAGATAAAAACTACATTTTCTTTGGCTACGGGTATTGCCAGTAGTAGGGTGGTCAATGGAATATAGTTAAAAATGATGTATAAAATTCTGAATTGTCTCCAATTTGAAGACAAGCTGCTTTTCCAGGACTTTGGCTCTTAGTTCCACAAGCTAAACTATTTTTTGAGCCAGCAATCTGAACTTTAACTTTGTAAATGATGGAGCCACAGGATGAAAGGAATCTAAGTTAATAAAAGTAGCTAGCTACCCACTGTTCTAATCTGGCCTGTTTAATTAGAGATAAATAAATTATTTATTTAAGATTTTTGGATCTTTCTTCTAGGAATACAGCATTTACCGTAATTAATATGTGCGGTTTTCTAAGATGAAATGATAATAGCATTTACCAGGCATATTCAGAATTTTACTTTTATATATTTTTACAATTATAAAGAAACAAATTTCTTCATTGCATCTAGGCAGCTGTTTGCCAATCATCCCTCATTCTAGCCCCTTTCCCACACACCTATTGAAGTTGGAAGAAAAGTGATATTCATGGTGATATAAGTTGTAGGCTCAGTAGGCAACACATGATGGCCCAATACACTCTGACTGTTAGCACTATTCGGCGCTCTTTCACCACTCAGTTTCTAGAGGAAAGCTACATTTCCCCATTTTTCTGTTAATTCTCAATCCCTCATCCCAACTATTAAAAGTGGACTACATTTGCCACTTAGATCTTCTCGTACTCATCGACAAAGGGTATTTTTGCTTCATTAGACACTTGCAGCTTTCTCTATTTGCTCCTCTTGTGCTATGTTGCAAAGAACAACCTGTAATAAGTTGCTCCCACTTCACTACCAAAAATAAAATCTTCTTTTAAAATTAAATGCTTTCATTTCAACTGTGATAATGCCAAATTTGGCACAAAACCATGATAAGTGAACAATTTCAACCTCAAAATCTGCCAGAAAACATTGAAGTCAAAAGAGTGTTTAAAATGTAGACAACGTTCATTTGGGGAAACACTAAGGAAAACACTCACGTTTAGGGTTCTAGATCCCAACCTTTCCCTTTCTACCACCATAACCTAGTTCTTAGCAATTGGTCCCTCCATGACTTTTCATGGCTTTTATTGTTAGCATCATTCATTTGGAATTCAGCATGTAATTATCACTATAGTTGTTTATCTTTTTGAATGCAGGTTCTACCTCCACATTTAGCTTATAAATCTGGCACCATTGTATATAATCTATGTAGCCCCAGCTTCTAGTACAGCTGGTGCATGGACAGTTGGCTCAGTAAGAGTGGACTAATGATGATATATGCAAATACTGTTCTCCTAGAGCCCTGTGTTTCCAAGAAGTAGGGTTGGGAAGGGAAACTCAAAAAAGGAAGACTGCAGGATGGGAGGGGGCTTGGGTGGATGGGTGGAAAGATGAAAGGGATCAAGAAATACAAATTACCAGTTGTAAAAATACAGCACAGGAATCCAGTCAATAATATTGTAATAACTATGTATTTTGTTGGATGGGTACTAACAAGGCCTAGCAAGGTGATTATTTCATAAGGTGTATAAATGTCTAATCACTACAGTGTACACCTGAAACTAATATAATGTTGTATGTCAACTGAAATTAAAAAACAAATTTTTAAAAATATGAAGCAAAAAAGAAAAGAGGAACATTTTTTTCCACAAAACACACACACACATATGAGGCCCCACAATAGGTTTTTCTCTGATGGACCAGTGTTTAGACTTATACTATTCCCCTCAGGAATCTCTTGAATTGTGGTCCTTAATTTAGTAAGCAGTACTTGAATTTAATGATAAAAAATGTGAGTTCAGAGAACTGATATCTAATATCTTACAAGCTACAGGGAGTATTTTATGAGTATTAGCATAGATAAGGTTGTTATTTGTATTTATGTTCCAGTGGAAAATACTTTAAAGCTCTTTTTTTCAATCACTTTGCTGGTTCTTAATTATCAAGCATACTATTTTTTATTTATTTATTTGATTTGCTTTGTAAAATGTTTATTTTATGGTATTCATCTCCATGAAAAATATAGGGAATAATATTACCACAATATATCTCAAACTCTGGAAATGGCAAGTACCAACATGCCATTCCTAACAGATGCCAATTTATATAAATATTACTATAGAGGCAGAAGTCAAGTAACTCAACAAAACAAAAATAAGTATTTAACTAAAAACCCCTATTTTCCCTTTTAATGTAGTGGTTCAGAGCAGTCTCTTAATTTCCTAATTCATTAGAAAGGCAATATGGTAAAGGGGTTAAGGAAACAGGCCGTGGAACCAGACGGCCTAGGTGTGGATCCCAGGTCCTTCATTTGCTAGTTGTTAGGTGTAGAGCACATCATTTTTCTGTGCTTCCATTTCTTCCCCTGGAGAAATAGGAGGGGACTAGAGTCTATCTCACAGAGTAGTTCTGAGGATTGGGTAAATGAACACATGCAAAGCATGAAGCACATGGCCTGACACATAGTAAGTATTCAAAAAATATTAGCAATTATTTGGGGCTAGCAAGTATGCTAGATGCATCAAGTGCTAATATCTCCATTTGACTTTTCACTTTCTGAGGAGAGAATGTAAACCAACATTCTTGTCATATTTGAAGATTTAATTCCCTCTTGTCATCTCCAGGTGAGATTCACTTAAGAAGAAAATAACCTCAATACGTAAAAAATTGCATTGGAAGATAGAAAAAACCTCTAGTGATTTTTTTTTTACAAAAGTATTAAAAAGGTTTAAAATTTTTCTCATGCTTAACATTGCATTGTGTTGCCTACACCCTCACAGTTTCTAGGAGAATTGAATCAAGGACTCACCTAGGATTAATTGCAAAACAGAAAAAAAAAGGTCATTACCTCCCATTGTGATGTCATCTCTCCCTCCCTCACTAGGGATCTGTCCTGAGTCCCATTTTCACTGTCTCAGAGGTCATCCAAGCTTGAAGAATGCCAACTGAAGTATGAATTTGTTGTCATTTTTTCAAGCACAGCCTCATTTTAATTGAAAACACCTGAAAGGAGAAATGCTGGTCTGGTTTTGCAGAGTCCTACTTTTTGCCGAGTCCTACTGTTTTGCTGCATATCAAGTTCCACATTTCTTTATGACAACTGCCTTCCCCCGACTCTTCTCACATTTCCCATGTCCTTTATGATCCTGCTGTTCTGTACCAGAAGTTGGCATTTGTTTTTAGCTAAGCCAATATCCTACCTTTGATATTTTAAAACTTGGGACAGAGAAAGGCAGAGTAGTTTCTCTCCTGGGTTAAAGATAGAATATATTAAACTTAGGAAGCATTAGTTACCATATTTACATCATGCAGGAGAAAGATGACACTGATATGTAAAGACTAGAGATGTACAGAGTTTGGGAAACATTAGAGACACTGATTCCATAGGACTCCTTAGGAGGGTGGTGAGGAAGAGAGGCAAGCAGTTTTCCTGACCTTCCCATGGCTATTTTCAGGTTTTCTTTGGAGAACTGGAAACATCTCCTATGCTGCCCTTCAGAATCCTCCTGACCCAAATTCTTTGGCCAGACAGGCTGTGGCCACTGGTTCATTGCTGGCTTCCATCAGCTTCTTGAAAGCAGATTTAGATGGCATCTCATGGAAGGTACAACCTCTGTATTTCTCATTTTCTACCTGGGGATTACTCACGATGCTGCAGTGTGGGAATCTGTCCCACATTCCTGCATATACCAAATGGAAATCCTAGGGACTTTGTGCCCACAGAGCCACCATTGACCAATGAAAGCCAACAAATAAAGGCTCTCTCCTTTCATCCCAAGTGCATTACATTAGGGTCTCAGAAAGGTTGAGCATCAGTCACCTAAACCCCTGGTGAATTTTAGGGTGGCCAACTTAATAACTCTTCCTCAAACTGGTTTTTCTTCCTTCCTTGTGTCTCTCCCTGTGCCCCATACCCCTGTTCCCTGGCATCATATTCCCAGATAAATGCTAAGGAATTCTTCATGTCAGGCTCAGCTCTTGAGGGAACTTGAGCTATGAGACCCAGTATTCTTTCAGCAAGTTTGCTTTAGTTAGATCTCAGTCATAAAAATAATAAGTAAAAAAAACAACAATATTCTAGTCCTAGCTAAATAGTTAACACAATGACTATGACTTTGGAAAAACTGACTGGTCTATACCTCAGTTCACACATTTATAAAAGGGTAGAATTGGGCATGTTTCTAAGACCACTTTCATCCCCAAGTTTCCACATTTTAAATGAAAGGCTTTGTGTCTCAGAGAAATAAATCTCTAGTGGTATCCATGCAGATATTGGGACAATCAATTCCTCCTATATTCCTGTTCCTTCAAGGCTCACTTCCCTGGCAACACCATGGCAAAACTGGCCTTTGAGTTCCATGTGTTCTTTAATCCAGGATACCAGGGAGGAATTGGTGAGGAGGTCACATGTGGGAACAGAGTTTATAAATTATTTCCCTAGCATATCTGAATCTCTCAACCAGCTCCAAAAGAATCTTTGAATGATTCTTGGCATAAAGTAAATTATGTTCTCATGGAAAAAGTTAATTCATGAAAAAGAAATTTTATTAGAAATTCTTGAAAGTCTCATCTGTGAAAACTTAAGTCTTATAGGATTCTGGAAGTTTCCTGTAACTTCTCTTGGATTTGAGATTCTCAAACTTGGTGGCTGAGGCATGGGTGATTTTGGTTGTTGATCCTAACTCAATCCAGAATGGCTACTGTGATGTTTGTGGATAAGGAAAACAGAGAACCAGGCACCCGTGTTATTCCTAAGGACCATCTAAAGCTGGCCCCGGCCTTCAGTCAAAGCTTTAGATGGGAGATGTCAGGTTTGAAAAACACATGTTTGCAAAATGTTTGATGCTCCATCAGGCTTACCTGAAGCTCCCAGAAAGGCTTTGGGAACTGTCAACAGAGCTACAGAAAAGTTAGTAAAGAGTAATGGGCCTCTCAAACAGAAACAGAAAACCTTCCTGATAAAAAGGTGATCGAGAAGACTGTTAAAGGGAAAAGACTGTTAAAGGGCTCCTACCTCACATGACACCTATCCAGAAATAGAAAATTCCTTTCCCTTCAGTCCTCTAGACTTTGAGAGTTTCCACCTGCCTGACGAACACCAGATCACCCAGCTCCCCTTGAATGGAGTGTCTCTCGTGATCCTCGATGAGGAGAGGAAACTTTAAAGGCTGTTACACCTGGGTCCCCCTTCACCTCTGAAGATACCCTCTCCGCTGCGGGAGTCTGACCCACTGCAGTCTCCTCAAGCATTCTGTCGACTCTGGACGTTGAATCGCCACCTGTGTGCTATGATGTAGAGAATTGGTTTCTTAGTGCTTTACAGTTTATGTGTATGTATTAATAGTTTGTATTAATAAAGCAATTCTTTAACAGAAAAAAATTCTCAAACGTGGGACTTTGACCTCAGAGCTCTTCCCCATCTTCCTCTTGCATCACATCTCAGATTCTTTTCTCAGAGTGTCCAGTTACTAGATTGCACATTCCCTGGTGACTCAGGCTAAGTATTCAAGGCACCTCTGTCATCTTTAAACCTCTGTACTATGAATTAACATCTGACTTGTCTTTGGTGAGAACTGATTGCTCTTCCAATTCTTCCTTCCACTTTGACATCCTTCCAAAGATAAAACCAGGAGGAATAAAGTGAATAGGGCAAAAAAATTATTTGCTTAAAATAAACTTTTCTAAAAATCCCACATATTTGATGTTAAAGGAAATATGGATTGATGGCCTACACAAATCAAATTAACTGGCGATAGCACTAAGAGTGGGTTCCTAATATCCCAAGCCATTTTGAACAGTGAGTGTATTTGACATGAAGTGAGAGCTGACACGGTGAAAATCACAGCAAGGAACAGAGGTTAGGCAGTAGAGGACAAGTTTAGCTCCACCTAGTGCATTTGGGTAGAGGAAAAGGGGAGGGGGTGGGTATTTGATAGTAGGATAGAAAGAATGGCTTTAGAGTAAAGGGTGTCTACATAATCAAGGTTTTAGGATAACAATGAGTCCCAGATTGGTTGTTTGATCCAATGCAAACTAAAGAGGTTTATAAAATCCTCTCCGCTTAGTGGCATTAAGAAGGCAGTGATTTGTAGCAAACATTTTTGTGGAGCCCATTTAATTTAAGGAATAGTGCACTGCTAAGTTTTGCATGAATTTGTGCAGTAGAAAATAACAACAGAATTACCAGGAAAATTAAAATGCAGTTGAGGAATATGTTTGCTTTGGAAACTAAACTGAGTAACCACAAAAATAGAGACAAAAATTTTTTGCAAAGCATATGTCAGCTCTGATTTTTAAAAAATGGCTTTGAGCTCTAGACGAAGGTCAGAGGAGAATGCAATAGAAGCTGCTGCTGCACAAGGCCCATGCTGGCTCTCCTACTAGGCAGACTACTCACAGACCTCAACAAAGCAGGGAGATTGGGCACAAAATCAAACTAAGGCAGGTTCCTCTTTGATGAATGTATCCAGAATTTTGCAAACTGGAAAACATCTAGAAGGCAACTATTTTCATTTCCATATCACATTAAATAGTGTTTTTTTTTTTTTTTGGTAAAATAAACTTTCAATTTGAAATACATGTGAAGGTGGGAATAGGACCAAGTCTCTCCCCTGGAGGCTTCTGTGTGGCCCTTCTCAGGGCCAGCATGGAATCCAGTGGACATAGTGAAAGCTCTGAACTGGAGAGAAGATGGAATCAAAGTGGATCCGACCCAACCCGGTACCCAATTTTGCTCATCTTAGCATTGCTTCCAAAAACAAATGAGGGTTCCACTTTCTAGAACATTCCTTTTTTTCTGCCATTACTGTTGATTTCTCTCTTCTTTTTAAAAAATTGTGGTAAGAACATTTAACATGAGATCCACCCTCTAAAATTCTAAGTATTCAATAGAGTATTATTAACTATAAGAACAATGTGGTACAGCAGATCTATCAATTTACTATTTCTATATCTAAAAACAACTGAGGTCTTGATCATTCCTTGCCCTAATATTCATAGCCATGAAAACTAAAAATTAACCAGTTATGAGGACTTGATGACACAGTACATTTTTTTTTCCATTTGCCTCTGTCACAATGTTCCCACCCAAAATTTTTCAAATAATCTTTTCCCTTTAAGGAAACAACTGGTGGAATATATCCTGAGGCCTTCCTCTTTTCCTCTAGTGCACTAGGCATTTCTCCTCAGGAGAAAGAACGGTGGGGCTGGTGCACCCAATCCAGTATGACTAATATTGTATTCTTTTACTGCTGAGATCAGTTCCCAAGAAATCCTCTTACATGTTAGTTTGGAGAAACTTTGACTCTCTCATTCCTCTTGGGGATTGCTCCCTTGACTTCCTGTAGAGTTACACATTGGCTATAAATTTTCCTTCACCAGAAAGTGATCTTTTAAAACAGGAATTTTCCTTTAAGTTATTGAAATAATTATAGGAAATGGTTAAAAGCTATTAATAACATTTCAGAGGAGTTCACATCATGTACTCTACAAAACAAATGGTCATTCTAAAGGCCAAAATATCTAGTACTAAAATTTCAATGACATTCTGATACTGAACTAAATCCTCTGAGAAACAAGGAAACTGGCTTATTCTGCAGCCCACAAAGTTTATCACACTCCAGGGTATAAAGCAAGGCAAAGAACTTTATTTCCTGTGCTATATATTTCAGTAAATATGTCTGTGTCCCTAAAAGGATAATAGTTTTAAAGGCCCTAAAGATTTTGAGTCCTAAGACTACATTTTTGGGATGATTGCACCTTGCTTACTCAGGCAGAACAAAATCTCTATTTTTCACAGAATTTAAAAATCTATTACTTCATCAGTTTCCCAGATTTACGTAAACAACATTTGCAATAACATTTATAAAGTAGACATGTAGATGTCATAATAATAAAGTCATCTTTCTTGTTTCCTTTTCTCTCTTATCAGTAAGAGAAGAAGATTTAAGAAAGTAAGAAATGAGGCTCCTCTTGAAATAATTTGATTAAAATAACTCTTGGAATTCCAGCTTGTTTTGTAGGCTCCCCACCTCCCTTTTGTGTCAGTTCAGAAACTGAGCTGTGAGAAGGAGGTTGTTAAGTGTAAACGAATCCATCCCGATTTTCAGGAAGCCCCTGCTGTCATTGTTCAGCCATTCAATTTGAATCTTTTACAACATGATTTCTGAAAAGCGAGGCATGAACTGGCTGGAAAAAAGGACGAGGCATCTCCACCTTCTCAGCTCTGCTGGATATGGGAAGAGAACCATAGCAAAACTCCTTTTCTGCCATTAAGGATTGAGGTGGGAGCAACTGGGGTTTCCAGTTTTAGAATATAACTATTTGGGCAATTAGAAAAATCTCTGAGCATCTCTCTCCCCTGGTATTTAGGGAAATTAATAATATTAAGCCTTTCTAAAATAAGAAGTGGGTTATAAGATATGCCAGCCTACCATGAGCATAATTTGCTCAGTTACATTTTCCCCAAAGGAGACTCATGAAGTTCCAGTCATACAGCATTATTGCTTATGAGCCCATAGACCTAGAATATCTATTTCCCACAGATTCAAGACAATGAAACTTCATTATCATGCACCCCTATTTAACTCTAATGCCCAGGACAAGGGTTTGTTTTAATGTCCCAGTCTAAACCTCCTGCAACAATTTTTTTTTCAGGCAATAGCTTCCATTCATATTGCTAACAGTTCTTGAATTCTCCAATTTGTCTGTTAGGATACCCCTCTTACTTTTTATATTTCCTAAGTTTTATATTTTGCCACATGCACTACAAAGTAAATTTTTTAAAATGCACCAATATGACATGTGGCTCATGGGCTAATTAGATAATTCAAGAATCAGTAGAAGCTTTGATCTCAAGGTACAAATATTTCTTCTCAGTTTTCTATAAACAGGAATAAAACACCTTTAAAAAGTTTCCAAAATTTAAGCAAAACCCACCTTATCTGTGACCGATAGGATTCTCAGTTCCTGGGAAAGAAAGTTACCTATTTTTTATTTCAAGATGCTTAAGTAAGCTACCCACTGGGTCCTTTATAGCCTGAAATTTATGGAAGGCAAAGCCTAAAATCCTTTCCTGATCTAGATCAGATAACCTTACACATTGTTTAATTTGTGCTACATAAGCAGTATAAGAAAATAGAAGGACTCCGAGGTGTACAGTTAGAATGACCTGGGTTTAACTTCCAATCATTACTTACAACCTATTTGTCCTTGGGAAATTTTTCTCATCTGAAAAATGGGGTAATAATATTATCTAACTCATGGTAGCGATGAAGATTAAAGATTTTAACAGGCATTTTTAGTGGTATTTCTGGACTTCATTAATCTTTCTCCCTTGCAATGATCGCATTGCAATGATTTCTATCTGGGCTCGTGTGGTTCTAGAACAGTTGACCCTCCCCTGCGCATGTGATCAAATACACTAGCAATCAGCATGTGTACCCCTGGTCACAGGTATAGATTCATGGGGGGTTTGAACTAGGGTGAATTTCAGGACTTTCGTTGAATATGTCAGGACAAAGAAACTCTCTTTTCAACTACACAAGAAACAAAGTATGTAGCTTTGGGTACGTAGAGCAAACATCTTAGTATCACAGGGGAACCAGCAGAAGGGCTGAATGGTCAAGCCTCACCTGATGCCAACCCAACCTCTGGACTGTCCAGTCTCATGACCCAACACACCACCTTTCTTTAAGCTAGTTTGAAGGTTTTCTTTTAATTACTTTTTAACCAATATGTTAAACACACATGGGACAGGATTAAATGTGATCTTATGTTCTTTTCTACAGTCCCTGGACACATCATTCAGTGGTAGAAAAATGTCCCCCATGGAACTGTATGAAAACTCCAGAAGCCGCATGATTTTTTTTTTTTTTTTTGCTCACACTGAGGTAATAAAAAATCCTACAGTTGTTTTAAGTTATAAAATATAGTCTCTCTTCAGAAATATAGTCTCAAAAGTTCAATATATTAAGCAATTCATCAATCTTTATTCAAAAGGAACACTTCTCCTCATCTCCAGCCCATAATGGCAAGCCACCTGTTTTCTCCATTCATTCACTTACTTTTCATCTGATTAACTGCCATTATCTCTCTCATCTGTGTCACAGGTAAAGGGAGGAGAAAGATCAAGAGAATGAATGAAACGGGTCTTATTTGCCTGGTGGGTGGTAAAGTGGTATTCTGGCTTCCCATCCTCTGGGCAGACATATGTTGAACGTGGATTCTTTCCTTTGGGGACACATCCACGAGCTCTTTGGAAGCCCCACTGGCCCTCTCTGACCACAGCTTCCATGACTCACGAAAGACACATTTTCTCTGACCCACCCTTCTCCATTCCTCACAGGCTTCTGTTTCACCAGAGATTTCCCTCCTCTGTGATAGGACCCTTAATGACCTTATTCAAAATAATTTTTCAATGTTGTAAGATCACCCATACGTATGCAAAAGTTGTAAGAATATAAACTCATACTTGGAAATATTCATCTGCTACAATTTGCAATTTCTTTAAAAAATTCGGAGGTACAAATCGGTAGTTGCAGAATAGTCGTGGGGCTGTAAAGTACAGCCGAGGGAAGATGGCCAATGATGTATAACCACATGTTGTGCTGGTTGGGGGCTGGAAGTTTCAGGGGGAAACACTTTGTAAAGTGTACAATTGTCTGACCACTGTGATGTATACCTGAAACTGATACAGAATAATATTAAATGTAAACTGTAATTAAAAATAAAATTAAAAATTATGAAGACAAATATCAGGGCAAGTCTAAGTGGCTTGAAAATTAATTAGGAAAAAAAATCCCCCTGATTTGGAAAACAGCTAACAAAAAACAAAAACAGAGCAAACTGCTTAAATACATCGGAAAGGTGGCAAATCTGCTCCCATGGTTCACCCAAATTAGCAATACAATACATGAAAAAACTAATAGCTTGGAATATTCATTTTTAACCAGATGGTAGTTTTAATTTGCTTTTGATGAAATCCCCTGGCATCACCCATGGACCAAAGATGGCTGTGTAATCATAGGGCCTCCGCCTTATGCTCTCCCTGAATTCACAATATTCTTATTGGACCTACAATTCCTTCTGTAGTATTAGCCTTCCTAGAGCCATGCTGCCTTCTGAGCCACTACTTGTACAAGTACTTATGGAAGCCTTAGTTATTTCCCGAAATTTATGCTTCTGTATACAGAAACACTACAAAAAAGTACTGTTATTGTATCTCAAATGTGTGCAATTCAACAGCTATAATTTTCAACTACCAATGTCAATATTTCTTTGATTCTACTTGGGTATCAGGTTGTCTCTAAATTGTATTTTTAATTTTCTGTTTGGATATCATGACCTTCTTTTGGACATTAAGAGTGTGTTGACATCTTGGCTCACATTCAGTTTTATCATGTAGCTTAACAGATTTTAGCATGGGACCCAGAACATAAACATTCTTGGAAGCAAGCAAACAAAAGCTACCAGCTTTCTTATTTTGTCAGCCCTATTGTGGTATAGAGGCAGAAGTAAGCCAAGATAGTCTATATTCTTAATGGTTTATCATATGAATTAATAACCAATTACAAGTAATGTTCATTCCTATACCTCCCAATTTCAGCTGATTTGAAGTTAGGACAGGATGCAAAGTGTACGCACATTCAGATTTTCCATGGTTGATTCCTTTCTAATCACAAATCAGTATAATTTTCCGGGCCAAAGGACTAGGGAGGAAAGGAAACTAAGTGCTAACTCTCCCTGGGAACGATAATCTTTGAAATACCCTTGCTGAAGTTTTGTTACTGCCCTATACTTTGTAGGCCACCTTGTACCTCTATCCCATGGCTACCACCTCACTAGGAGGAGCTTTTTTAAAGAAGTATCCATGACATCCACAAGCATTCTGAAGTCATCCTTTCCCTCTCACCCCATTACCCATTCCTCAGCATCTACACTCCCTAAGCAGATTTCACAGAGGGCTGCACACCAGGAGGGGGAAAGGTAATGATGTGTGTTTGTCTTACGGGTGCAACTCACATTTCAAACTTGTCTATAATTCCAGTAAATGAAAGGAGTTGTTAAACCATAACAAAGGCTAAATAAAAAGAAACATTAAACTGTAAAATGAATAAAAACTGTCATTAGGTGTAACCTAAACAGTTTGTGTGTGGTTTCTCGAATGACAAGTAAACAATACACATTAAATGTTGTCAAGCAGCTTCAACAAAAAGTGTTTCCATGCATGTGCAAACAGGGAGATGCACTGTAGCCAGCGCCAGATCGCAGGCGCTTCGTGGGCAGTCATACACAAGGGCATTGAGTAGGAAGCCCGCCGCCTGCCAGATTTGCCTTTTTCTCCTCCTTCAGTAAGGGTGACAGGAATTCTCTCTCTAACTGAATATCCAGTGGTCCTTTACTCCCTGTTTGGCTGCTTACTTAACAAAGCACTTCAAGGAATTGTTGGAAAACCTTGTCCGCATTTAGATTGTTTTAGTGGTAGAACTTTAAAGCCCAAAATGCCTTCATTGAATGTATTCATAATAAAAATGGAACTGTCCACTCTACAATGACAGGGTCATACAAAAATAAATATCTGAATAATTTCCTATTTCCTCCTTTCCATGAATCAGGAGCCCCAAACTCCAGTGCCCACCAGGACCAGGCAATTTACATAATTGAGTACGGGGGGCTGGTGTAAGAAGGACAGGCTGTAGAGAGGTGAGGATTTTGGATGGTGGAGAGTGTGCACCTGTCCCAGGGGTACATCCATTCTCCAACCTGTAAAATCCATGCTGCCTTAACAAAGCACATCTCCAGGCCAAATTCAGCCCACGGACTAGATGCATCAGGCTATTTTTTACCTTGATGTAATTAAATTAAAATAAAAGAAGAGCTAAGAAAGACAATATTCCACCAACCAGAGGTTTGGTTAAAAGTCCAAGTCAAGTATATACTAAAGGAGATAAAAATCTTTCTACTTTCACTTCTTCCCCAACTCAAAATAAGTCAAACACTAATGAATCATAAAATCACAAGTGTTTCGCTGAAAAAAACAACACATATTTGATCGATTATGCTGTCATTTAGTTGTGATCTTTACAGTAACTCCAATTATGTGTTGCCCCCATGCTCTAGTCATTTTGAAACAAGGGTTTTGCTGAGGAAAAGGACAATAATAGTAATCTGCATACACTATGTGGATTCCTTTGAACACCTGGGCTGGTAAACTATTTTTCAGCTTCATCATTTGGTGAATATATGGCTGATTTGCTCCATGAGGAATCATATGTAAAATAATGTCTTTATCAAATGTTAAGCTTTCTGCCTTGACTTTAGCTGTTTACACTGATCTTAGCACAAGGCACCCAGCAAATATAACCATGGTGCTCAGGCCTAAAGAAATACGCTTTCAAAGAAAGAAGTAGAGAGTTTATTAATGAGCTAGTTTTCTGTCACAGGTCACCAGCTATTCATGTATATTATCTATTTTCATTATAATGATTTGGTTATTACAATGATTCTCTGAAGATGATTATTTACCTATACTGCCAAGGAGACTGAGGCTCAGGGAGGTCAAATGACTTCTGACAGAGGAGGCTCCGAAACGCAGTCTCAGCTGTACAGGTTTTATTTCCCCTAAATGATATTGACTTCTGTGCTTATGACAGTTTTTCAATGTATGGGTTCCTGTTTTCTGTTAATGTTAATTTATAAATTAAGAATTGTGGTCACTGTCACTGCAGCAAGTCCAGACTCATGGAAACGCAGATACTTCCATCCCTTCTGCTCCTTTATTAAAGCATAAACATGATCCAACTAGTGAGTAACGGGACGTGCTGCTTTCAGTTTCCCGATGCCCTTTTGGCAGGTTCGAATCAATAGTTGCGGAGGAGAGGGCAGTCCCCACTGATACTGGTGTCCAGCACAGAAGGGTCTCTTTGGACTAATGGGAAGGAGTAGTGGCTGCTTGTCAGAAAAGTTGCCAGCCCTGCGCCTTTCCAGGGTTTCAGGTGTACGGTATTAGTGGTAACTGCACAAGGCTGTGAACTCTTTCTTGAAAAATTGTGTTTCAGCTGTTGGCCTACAAAAACAATGCAGCTATGCTCATAAGGAGCTAGATCTCAAGTTTAATCAGTGGGGAAAATCTCTTGCGACTTCATAGGAAAAATTAACAAAGAGATCTCCCCAACAATTTCTGACTTTTGTGTCATTTTCCTTCATATTTCTGCCTTTCCTTTCTTCTTCCTCTATTAGGCTCAAATATTTTGTTTTGTTTTATACTTTTTTACAATGTGAACCTTAGTTTCATTTCACCTGTTTCCCTGTGCCTAATATTTTCATCCTTCACAGATTAAAATCTTTATTAATATTCTTGGAATGGATTTTTTTCATAGAATCTCTTGAATGAAAAGCATTCTAAATGTCATAAATAGATGCTATTTTTGAGTGGCTAACACATGGGTTTTGGAGTACATTGAATTTGATTCACAGCCTATTCTTGGCACTTCCCCTATGTCCAAGCCCTTGACACTTAGTAACCATATGACCTTAGTTACTGAAACTCCCTGTACCTCCTCTTTAACATGCTGATAATAATAACAAATAATTTTCTGAGCACTTAAAATTTAGAATGTAGAGCATTTAGAACAATGTCTGACAACACACAGTAAATTGCTATAAAATGTTATTACTATTAATATTGGTGTGACTTTATGCAAGTTACTAAAACTTTCCAAGGTTTCATTTTTTTAATATCTCAAAATTGGAATAAAAGTACTTTCATCAGAGGCGCATTGTAAATTCTAACTGATGTAATCTATGTAGTGTTCCCAGCAAACATGTTCATCTAGATCAGCAACTTTGAACTGGTGTGCTGCAAGAATTCTTAAAACATGATATATACACCTGACTATTTAGTCAGGGACACTGACCTCTCTTCCTTTAGATCCTCAAAGGAAAAAAAAAAGAAAAAAGAAAACAGCCCACACAAAATAACTATCCAGTGCAAATGCCCTGTCTTAAATAATAAATATGTAGATCATGTAATAGAGTTACATCTTACTGGTCACATCGTATAATAAGGTTACATCTGATTGATTAATTCTTGGTACATGAAATTCTTATATACAAGTGTAGGCACCTGGTTTTTTTAAAGAAAGTCACTTTGAAGCAAAAAGGATAGGTAATTACTATTATTTTTTGTAAATAAATCAAAATTATACCAACTTTTGTCAGATCAGCAAAAATATATATAGTGTGGTGTAGAATTTTAGTAGTTAGTTTATGAGCCATGAGATGAAAAAAATTAAAAATCATTGATCTAGATAGCATGCACATTCCCCTTGTAAACTCCAAACCTTGACCTCCTCATTTCCAAAGATCTTCACCTTTACCTCACCTCATCAACATCCCTTTACAGATCTACCCTGGCCCTTATCAAATATATGAAAGAGAGAGATCTGTAAAATTTCAGATTATAACATCTCTCGTCTTTGATCACGGATTTCTTTGCCCCATCATTGCCCTCTTTGGTAAAACCCTGACATGGGATCGAGTTGTCAGCTTTCCTACCCTTACATTGAGGTAGTCCTGTGGTCATGGAAGGAACCACACAATGGCAGATTGGTGCCAACAAAAAGTCATAATTTCCAACTAATTGGAACCTTAAGAGTGGCTGACAATCTTTTTGTTTTCCTAATCAATGCTCTCTCTTATGACTTTTGGTGATTGTTTAAACCATTGTCATTTTCTTCAGACATCCATTTTGCTCTTAGAATGTAACCAATTTAACAAAGACAGTAGAAGTTTCTAAGCAAGAACTCTACCAGATTAAGTGGACAAGTACTAACATATCTCTCTCCTTCTTTTACACTTTCCAATCCCTTCTCCAGGGCCTGGAGTCCAGAGTCTGGGCTCCTGCTAGCTCTCTGATGTCAACTCTGTCCCTGCCTGTCACAGAGAAAATGCTTCAGACTAAAGACAGCTAACCGCTCCGTCTGTACTCTTTACCACTTTTTCCTTCTTTCTCCTCTAGGACTTTACTTGTCTCTTCTCCTTCCTACTTGCTTTAAAATATGCTCATTTTTCTCTGATATTAACAGAGAAAAAAAGTATTTCTTTTTCAAATTAAAGATAGTGGCAAATTCTATCCCTCTTTATTCACTCTAGATTTCAGTCCAATCTGTCTTCATTGTAACTATGCCTCATCATCACCTCTACCTCAATTACTGCCTATAACCTTGCCTCCAATTGGTCATCCTGGTGCCAGATTGGTCTCTAATACATTTTCTGCCTCCTCATGAAATTAATACTTTTAACTAAAAGATAGAGTCATATCACTCCTTTTTCAAGAAACACTCTAATGAATTCTTATTGCCCACAGAATAAAGACCAAATGTCTTAACATGCTTAGCCAGTTTTTCTTTCTACAGCTTCTGCTTATGTTATTAGCCTCATCTCTCACCACTCTACCCTCACACTTTTAGCTTCAATGGGACTCAGCCTTTTTGCAGCTTCCGGGACACACCATGTTCTCTCTTCCCTTTCTATTCACCTTGCCTAAATTCCCCTTTCTCTTCCCAACCTGGCTAGTCCCAACTTGTCTTTCTGTTCTTAGCTTAAATGCCACCCCCTTTAGGAAGCCTTCACTGACTTCCTATGACTATTAGATACCCCATGTTCTCCCAGAACACTCTGTTTCTACCTTCATCTTCTCCAAAAAGGCATGATGCAACATTGTAATTGCCTGTCCAATTTCGCAAGTGCCTATCAGACTATAAACTCCTTGAGGACACACATAATGACCTGTGTATTGTCCTGTCCTGGGTGTTCTGATCATATAGCAAGTGCTCAAAATATTAGTTGATTTAAATTGAATATTTTGTTTGGAGGTCTGGGCCTAGTATAATGCTGACTAAATGTCTGCTTGGCCTGTGTGTGTGAGCCCCATTCCTTATAAACTGCTTAGAAGATGGTCTCTGAGACTACTTCTATGCCTTAACCTTGCCAGTTTCTTCCTCTGGGCCTTAGACCTTATCCAACAGCACCATTTGGTAGCAAACCCACTCCCTGCTAACAACTTTTTTGGTGTTAACTATTGACTCCTGTATTTCCAAGGCAGTTTACGATAGTGGATTTAATCTTGGACTCTGCACAGAAACAGACTTGGATATTAATCCCATTCTAGCACTTACTAACTATGTGAATTTGAATTTGAGTAAATATCTTAGCTTCTCAGAGTCTCAATTTCCTCTCATGTAAAATAAGGTAAGTGTATTTATAAAGTGTTGTGAGAGTAAAATGAGATTATAATATCCACTAATTCAATATTTCAATAAATACTATTTTCTTTTATCTCTGACCTTCCTCCTGCTGGATGCCTCTAGGCAATAAATGCTTTCCTAAGAGATATACTTCTTTCTTTCCCTTCCTTCCTTCCTTCCTTCCTTCCTTCCTTCCTTCCTTCCTTCCTTCCTTCCTTCCTAGGATAAAGACTTTTTTGATATTTAATATTATTTTATATTAGTTTCAGGTGTACAGCATAGTGGTTAGACATTCATATAATTTATAAAGTGATTCCCCTGATAATTCTAGTACTCACCTGGCACCGTACATATTTATTACAATATCACTGACTATATTCCCTATGCTGTACTTTATATCCACATGACTATTTTGTAACTACCAGCTTGTGCTTCTTAATCCTTTCACCTCACCACACTTTTCTTTAAATTCTCAGATTTCACTGCTTGCTTGTTCTTTCCACTAGGCTTTGTTCTCATAAGCTTTTGATACAATGTTCTGAATACCAAATCAGGACTGACAAGTATTCCTCCTGACTCATTGAGTCGAGACTACATCCTGACTCTCAAAAGTCTTGCTTGATTTTACAATATTTGGTAAACACAGAATTGAATTCATTTGAGGTATGTATTTAATAAACCTTGTCAGCAACACTCAAATTGAAGAAAGTGAAGATATTTTGGTCATTGGCATCCTCCACTATATCAGTCAGGAATGTGTTCTTTCACAAACAACAGGAAACCTGACAATTATAACTTAAATAAAAGAAGTTTCATTTTTCTTAAATAAAAAGAAGTCCAAAGGTAGACAATGCCAGGATGGGGTTACTATTTGGCACTGAATTAACATTAGCAGGTGGATTCTAAATTATCTCTGTCCTGCTTCGTCATCCTCAGCATGTCTTTCTTATGCTAGTCAATTCATGATTGCATTGTGGATGCTGTATTCAAGGTACCACAAGCATGTATTCAGCAGAAAGAGGGAGAAAGGGCAGATCCAAGCAGAAGATGTCACAGAAACCTTTCACCAGGCTGTCACTAGTTATGTAAGTCTGAACTCTGTCACAGTTTTCTTTAGAGTAGAATCAGTGTTTTGAATGGAGCTGCATTCATTCCCCTCTGAAAGTTCTAGGGTAAAGTCTATTTCTTGACTTTTACAACTTCTTAAGGCTGCTCAAATTCCTTGGCTCATGGCCCCTTCTCTCCATTTTCAAAACCAACAATGTAGCATCTTTCTGACCCTGCTTCCATCTTCACATTGCTTTCTCTGACAATAGCCAAAAAAAAAAATTGTTTGCTTAAGGATTAATATGATTAGGTTGATCCCACCCAGATAATACAGGGTAATTGACCCTTCTCTGGGTCTTGAACTTTCATCACCTCTGCAGAGTCCTTTTGCCACGTAACATAACAGATTCACAGGTTCCAAGGATTAGAACACAGATATCTTTGTTGACCCCATTATTCTGCCCATCACACTGCCAATTGCACTTTTGGGTTTTGGAAACTTTTGGACTAGATCCCCAAACTTTATAACTTTATAAATAAAGTTGACTACCCAAAGACTAGATGCAATATGGAATGAGGGAGCTTCAAGGAATCCTTTGAAGTCAAATATTTGTCTCTGAGTACCCCATTCCACAAAGTTCATACATTCTTTTAGAAGTTAATTGAAAATTTCACTCTGGGTTTATGTAATACACCATAAAGTCATCTCATCCTCTTCGTGGGAATTTGCAGAAATGCTCAGGACAGAAATATAGCCTGAGACAGGGTTTTGAGATTAGGAGTGATGTAATCTAGTGGTCGAAAATTTCCTCTTACTTAAATGTAGGAATTAGGGCTATGTGGCCATGAGTCCAGCTAACAATCATTAGTCATCCCTACATCAAGGCCCTTTATGTGTCTTCTGAGTCCTGTGAATGAGATGAAATTGTATTGGTTCCTAAAGCATATCCATGTTTTTTAGCATTTTTGTTGTAGGTGTTGGATACGAGAAGTGGCAAAGACACTAAAGATGCCACAGGGTAAAGAGCTCCAAGAAGCAGAAATAATAAAATTACTTTTTATTATTCTTGGAGATTATTATTTTTTCAATGTACCTTAGTCATTTTTTGGTCAACATGTCCTCATATTATGTAAAAGAAGGAAATTTCAAGAAAGGCAAGTTAGAAATTCATTAAATAAATGCTTTTAAAAAGATCAGGACTATAGTGTTTAATGGATATATATAGCCACTCTCTGTCCTTTAGCAATTTTTCCCCTCTACAAATAAGGCCTGAAAATCCCATTTCTGCTCCCCTTTATTCTACTATTATAACTTTTCACAATTCATTGGAATTCAGTGCCATTATTGGTAAACAAACACAGATGTCCCAGAAAGTTCACAAACACTATAAATTATATGTGATTGACTGAGAGTTTTGAAATGACATTACAAGTTTGTTCTAGTCCCCA
Source organism: Anoura caudifer (assembly GCA_004027475.1). Classification (NCBI taxonomy): domain Eukaryota; kingdom Metazoa; phylum Chordata; class Mammalia; order Chiroptera; family Phyllostomidae; genus Anoura; species Anoura caudifer. The sequence goes on from PVKU01001424.1 coordinate 196,307, forward strand.
TTAAAATAAAGTAAGGCAAAGTTGTATTCTGAAATAGCTATAGTAAAAACAATAAAATGTCAATAAGCAAGGTGTGTTTAGTGGATATGGGCATATGACCAAAGATTTTAAATACAAAGGATGGGGGCAAAACATTTTGAAAGGAGATTTGTCCATATTATAAAGAGCCTTGATTGCAAGAGTCAGGAATAGAGTTTATTTTGTAATTCAATTGTTCATTAGAATGACTTAGCTGAAGTCTTAAAATATGTGGATAATGACAGAGCAGATAATTAGCTGGTACTTAGGGTCATAGTGTCTTTTTGTAGCCAAAGTCCATGCTGACTGGTCAGCAAAGCAATTCTGATTTGGTTGGTGTTCTATCATGTCACTTAAATCCTTTAAATAACACCCGTCAGTGGTTGAGCCCTCTGTGCAGAGTCTGTTTCACTGGGCCTGGGTAAGTGTGGGCATAGAATGCTTTAAAAACTTCGCGGATAATTCTAATATGAAGTGAGGACAAGGACATGCTGCTGTAGATAAGTGGAAAGGATTACAGGTTTTCCAATATGGGAGTGACATGGTGAATATATGAATTTAAAGAACAACTAATCTGGAATGGACTCAGGGATAAAGAGATAGATAAATTATTTGTTTATTAACTTGACAAGTAACTATGACGTGTAGTTTTGGGCACTGAGCTACAGTGCCGATCCAGTTGAAGAAATAGGAAAGACAAAGAAGAGGAAAGAAGAAAAGTCCGCCTGAAGAAAGAGGCGGACTTTGCAGATACCTAGATGAGACAAGCAGTACTATATCAAGTCAGTAAAGGAGAGGAGTTAAGAGACTCTGAAGTTTGTTTCCTAGTGAATGGGAGGATTAATGTTTTAAAAAATTAAAAAGAAGAGACAACCCTGGCAGGATAGCTCAATTGTTTGGAGTGTCATTCTGGACACCAAAATGGTTGTGGGTTTGATTCCCAGTCAGGGCACATACCTAGGTTCCAGGTTTGATTCCCAGTTGGAGCACACACAGGAAGCAAGCAGTTGCTGTTTCTCTCACACTGATGTTACTCTCTTTCCCTCTCCCTATCTTTCTCTTCCTTCCTCTCTCTCTCCCTCTTTATCTCTCTCTAAAAAAATCAATAAACATATCCTCAGGTGAGGATTTAAAAAATGCAGAGACAATTTCAGGGTCACGATTAATTCAGTTTAAAATACATGCAACTTGAGGTAAAGGTGGATCATCCAGGAGGAAATGTCTAGCTCACCTTTGGAGAAGCACTAGTTGGAATTTTGAAGTAATTTTAAAGGCTGAGTTATAGATTTCAGAGTCATCCATGTTGAAATCACTGGAGTCACTAAGATAAAATGTGTGGGGTTATAAATAAAATAGAATGGAGGTCTAAGGACAAAGGTTTAGGAAAAGACGGAAGACACAAGGAGAATCTAGATAAGGTAGAGTCAGGGACAAAAATTCGCCTGAAGAAACCACTGTATATTTCTATGTGGAGCTTCAGATTTATTTCGAATTCATATAGTGGCATCAGAAGTCAAGCACCTACATGTGATCTATACTTAATATGTTAAATATACACATATGATAACCAAAGATTAGTTTCTGTTATGTAGCTTAACTGGCATTGAAATGATACTGGTTATAATTTAATTCTTGGCTAAATATATACTAACAAGTTGATATGATAGACAAGGGTTACTACTGAATGACCAATAAAATTTGCATAAATTCAATATAAAGTTGGCATAATTGGAATAAACTGTGAACAGCCAAAAAATAAGAACACATGCCAACTAGCCTGGCATTAAAATTAAAGAATGAGATTGCTGTTTTTCATTAAGGCTAATGGCCCACTACATGCCTAAAACACTGAGTTTCAGATGATAATAGAGTTTTCTAATTGCAGTTAGAAAAATGGAGAAACAATCTAATTCCCTGATTTCTACCTCCATGAGGAAAACAAATTAGTAGACTGAAATATTCTGGATAATCTTTTTCTCAACTTAGTCCGTGGTGTAGCAGACATAAGGTGCTTTAGATGGAACATGGGAAGGCAGGGGTTTTGGTACTAGTTCTGTCTTAACTCACTGTGGGATACATTGTGTCCAGTTTCCTTGCTTCTAAATGTGCAAAAAAATTGGAAATGTGCAAAAAAATGGAAAATGTGCAAAAAATTGGAAAATGACTGAGAGGAAAGGCCTTTTTTTTTCCATAATGGCCCATGAAAATCTACCTTGTCCTTGTCAGCTATAGGTTTTGTTTCTTATCCCTGGTATTTTTCATTATTTTATTGCTTTTTCCTTAGACTTTTCTTTTAGTTACTGTGACTAGCTTTCTAAAGACAACTGAAAGAAAAGACATTAACTAATGTTATTAAATTATATCCAATGGAATTTACTGAGCACTTAGGCTCAGCTGCACAGGAAACATAAAAGAAGTATCTGCCCTCAATAAGGTATCCAAATGTTTAGGAGAAACCAGATGAACGTGCAAGCAAATATTAATTTATAAAACAAATCAGTATATGATGAAGGACCCCAAAATGGCAAATACAGTAAGAGATAGAGTTTGTTAAGAACAAACAAACAACAACAATTGAGCCCAAAGGATTCTAGAAAGGTGTAATAGGGAATTTGATACTGCATTTACAAGATGAATAGGTGTTGAGTAAAGACAGGGAGAACCAAAGAAGCAAAAGTGTAAAGGCTGGAAAGGACTGGGGGAGTTCTGAGCAGACCATTCTGGAAGGACAGCCTAATCCCTGCTCAAGTGATTACCATGCTAGTTAGCTTCCTGGTTCTTGACTACTGCCATTTTTGACTTACCAAGAATTTTAAGTGGGCAGAAGTCTCTGAGTAGTGAGCCAGAGAAGGGAAGGAACATAAGTTGCACTGTAATATAGTAGGACATCCTTTGCTTAGTTAAGCAATTGTACAGCACTATTCTCAGTAGGTACTAGGCCTGGTTTAAGAATGTTCACATATTCACTCATTTAGTCTTCATGATAACCCACATAATATAGGTATTATTGTAATCTCCATCTGAGAGAGGAGAAACCAGAGGCACACAGAGGTTAAGTAATTGTGTGGTCACACAGCTTAGTTAAGGGCTAGAGCTGGAATTTGAGTCCAGATAGTCTGGCTTTAGAGCCCTGACTCCCACATAGACATGGCTGTGTAGGTAGGGCAGGGTCCTATTAGGGAGGGTTTTTTTGAAACACAAATGTAGGAGTTGGTATTTTACTCAAAGAAAAGAGAGAAATCCTTGAAGGTTTCATCATTTGCATAACATGATAAAATTAAGCAGGCACTGATGTGTAGAATTGACTAGAGGGGAAATTACAGCAATATTATTTTCTCTCTTTTTTCTAAAGTGCAGTTTTAAATGTGCTATGCAGCTGATATGTGACTCTGACCCACAGTTCTGGTTTAGCTGAAGTACTCTGAATTTTTTAATTTTTTTAGATTTTATTTATTCATTTTTAGAGAGAGGAGAAGAGAAGGGGAAAGAGAGGGAGAGAAATATCAATCTGTGGTTGCTTCTCATGTGCCCTGTACTGGGGACCTGGCCCACAACCCAGGCATGTGCCCTGACTAGGAATTGAATTAGCAACCCTTTGGTTCACAGCCTGCACTCAGTCCACTGAGCTACACCAGCCAGGGTTGAATTACTCTGACTTTTGAATGATGCTTGCCTCCTTGTTCCAACATTTTAAGTTAAACCATGGGAACATAACCCAAGTGCAAGGAAGTGATTAGTTGGATTTACTTTTTCTCTGTGGCTTAAAGTACCTACACCAAAGCTACTTTGAGGGGAATCTTGCCACTTGCCTGTCTGTCTGCCCTCTTCTCAGCTTACACAAGTGTTGTTTTTCCCCAGCTGCCATTGCCTTTTCAAGCTGAGGGTGCTTGCCACACTTCCATGAGGCAATGTGGGCAACTGATCAGGAAAGGTCTTGGTGCCTCCAATTAAAACCTGTTCAATAAACATGAAAATTCAAGCCCTCTAAGACTAAAATCAAATCCCTGGTGGGCTGTTGATAGACTTGTTATTAAAGGTTTGCCAAGCTTTAATAAGACCGATAACAAAAAACTGCAAATCTCTTCAAACTATTCTGTAAACATTTGGATAGGGCTGAAAATAAGAATACAGAGTACATGCATTTCACTGATCTGTTCTTTTCAGCTGGTTTCATGTTACAAAATCAGCAACATATGTCGGCAGATCCAATTGACCTTCAAGCCAGAGTTTGAATATCTTAGGTGTATGTCACCTCATCTCTGGCTTTGATCTGCTGTAAGGAAGAGAAATATAATTATTAGCACATTGTTCTGTGCAGCTGACAGAGCATCTGGCATTTTAGAAATGCTTTTGAGATGCCTAAATTGATTTGAAAGTTGCTTGTAAGGGAGCTTGGAGAAGATGCAATATCTTTACAGCATTAGCAATTAAGAGAAATCAGAAGCAAGGTTGATCACTACAAAGTTATAGCTGGAAATAAAATACCTAAGAATGATTAAGGAAAGAATTAATGTAAAAATGATAGCACATAAGTCTCCCTATGAATGATTATTCCACTCTCTTCCTGATACAGACAATTTAATTACATCTCCTTATTGTAGCATCACCATCCACCTGACTATGGTGACTGAATTTCCATCATGGACTGTTTTGTCTGAGTTTCCATTATAAATAGTAATTTTTGAGGTTTAAAACCTCAGTCACTTCAAATTGCTTCAGATTTTAAGTTGGCATATGGGCTGTTAGTCCAGCTGCCATTATGTAAAGGGAAAAAAAACTATTTGAAGTCTTTCAAGGCAGTTCTGAATAAAAAATAAAAGTATACAATTTTCATGCTTTCTTTTCTCAATCTCTAGCCTGAAAGTAATGTGCAAAAGAGTTAGCCTAAAATGTTTCAATACTGGTTTTGATCCAAATGAATGAAAAATAACTCTATTCATTTGAATGAGGATTACTGTCATAACAAATATTTGAAAGGGAAGAAAAAGTACAGTGTTCTTTCAAAAAGAAAGACAAAAAATACCTGTAAAATATCTAATTAGAAATGCTGGTTTTGATCCATTCCCCAACATCAGAATAGTTCCTATGATATTTCTAACAAAATTAATCATTTTTAAGACAATCTTGTGTTCAATTTTAGAAATTTTAGGAGTAAATCTCAAAAATATCCTCTTAATTTAAAATGCTAAAATCTCATATATGTTTTATTCCTTATGTAATCTTTTTTATTGATAATGTACTTATTGATGAATTGAGGCACAATTATTCTTATGGACCACTTATTTTTCTATAATGAAAACAATGCTAAGTGCCAAAATCAAAGTACTGTTGACCTTGCTTTATGAAGTATCTCTGTATTTGTGGCCGAGAAGGAACGATACAGTTGGTCAACTGTTAGTTATGCTTCTGTGCATTATCCATGTTACAACAGATGTGAGGTAAACACTTAATTCTGTGATGGCCTTTGCTTTTCTTTCCCTAGTTGTAATTGACGTGCTTTTAGGACATATAAAATCATATTGAAACCAGATCTCTTCTTTCAAGAAAACGTCAATATGTAAACTTGTAAGGCTTTTTAAAACTGGAAAAATCTCTAATATTGACTTTGGTACTCTACATGTTATAGTGTTTATGTATATCTAATATACATAATATATATTTACTTAAAATATATCACTTTAATGATGGATATATTATTAGTGTCAGGAAGTAACATCTAGTAACTACCCTTGAACTCTAAAATTAAAAAGTCCAAACACTTGAAAATATTATGCAAAACTAAAGAATTTAATGCTGCTAAAATGTAGTTTTTAGGAAATGCAAAGCGTACCATTTGTGAACGTATAATCTCAAAGCTTTTGCTGTATTCTGCAATATCAAACAAAATCATGCATATTCATCAACAAAATCCCCAAGCTCAGTCCATACTTGGAAGGAAGGATACCTCATCCTATTACCTACCTACCCACCCTCCTGCCACCTACACACCCACATGTATGCACGTAAGTATAGTAACAGAGGGTCAGATTAGAATTTTATGAAGAAGCCCATATAGAATCAGTGATACTCTTTGACTCAATCTTTGTGGAGTAGATGTCTAAAGAAGGTAAGAAGAGGTGTGAGTTGCGACCTCTGCTCTATAAAAGTCACAGTTGGAAAACTCAGAATATATAGCTCTGACTAATGTACATGGTTGGTGTATATTGCAAATGCTCTTCAGCACCCAGCTCCTATTTAGCAATACAAATAGCCATGCTTTTTACAGACACTATCTCCTATGTCCAATCACACTTATTACTTATTATTTTTCAAAGATCAGGTATAAACAGATGTATAATGTAGGGTCTTACCCTTGAGTCACCAGCAATTCAAAAACTGCTCAAGGTGACAGGCAGGAGAGAGATTTTCAAAGGGATAAAATTTCTCTACACTTGGGGGTAGAGGTACTTTAACCTGAATGCTTTATCACTCATGGTTTCTCTTGGGAGATGGGCAGGGCAGGGGTGGGGGAGAAATAAAGAGCAAGGATGAAGAGCAACTTTTTGAAAAATGGTGGCACTTTTATTATTATTAAACATGATCATCCTTGAGTAATTTGATATAGAGGAGGAAATTAGGCTTGCTAACATGTGTCTAAGAGAATAACCTACATGGGGAAGGAGAAAGCAGAGAGAAAAAGATAAATATGATGGAAATATAACAGATTCTATTTTCCAACCAAATGTAAGTTACCTGCCAATTTTTCAAGTAAATCTTTCAATTAGCATAAATAATCAGAAATAAGATTTGCATATTTTATTTCAAATAGTAGCATATATTCTTAATATCTCAACAAAGCATATCCAATCCAATTCTTAAAATATTATAAAGCCTCCTATGATAAAGTCATTTATAAAAACACAATTTTTTAAATAAATATGGTGATGATCTTTCAAACTCCAATATTTGTATGAATTGTTCTCTTTGCACATATCACAATTTCAATATAGAAATTTAACTGTTTATTAGGAGAAAGACCAACCAAATTTTAGAAAGCCATTTAAAAATAAATGATTGACCCTACACTATGTTAATATTTAATATATTTAGTATTTCTTGAAAGAATGTAATATGGTATTTTTGCAGTTTCTTTCCACTTTGCTAATAG
>PVKU01001424.1:203571-305134 GCA_004027475.1 Anoura caudifer
GGAGGGGAGGAGAGGGGAGGGGAGGGGAGGGAAGGGAAGAAGGAAAGGAAAGGAAAGGAAAGGAAAGGAAAGGAAAGGAAAGGAAAGGAAAGGAAAGGAAAGGAAAGGAAAGGAAAGGAAAGGAAAGGAAAGGAAAATATTTAACCTTCATCTCTGTTCCATGCCATTCCAGTATGCTGACATACAAGCATATCAGATTTAACCCAAACCATTGAAGTAAGGTATAATTCCCCTCATGAGTCTCAGATGAGGAAGCTGAGACTCAGAAAGCTCAAAATCTGCCTAAGGTCATGATACTAAGAAACCAAGATTAAAAATCCTTGGTTGTAACCCACTGAAGCACAACCTGAAGCAAGGGGATTCTGAATATGAGAGCTTAGAAACTAAAGTGTTAGTAACTGTCATAAAGAGATGCACTTTTGGTTTGAACAAGGATATTCAGCTAAAGACAGCAATCAGCAAAGGGGCTGCCCTACAGTCCTTGGAATTATTTTCTAAAGAACAAAAGCAGAGTCTGTACCTATTTTGCCATTCACATTCTTCCCATCTCTTTAATCCATCAGCTGCAAATTTAGGGCTGGCTTTGAAAACTGCCTTGAAGCAGTCTTAAAAATAGATAGATCTGACTGGTTTTGTGGAGTATTTATAGGGTTCTACTGTTATCTGATGAAGTCAAGCTCAGCAGAGTTTGGTGGGACTTGTTTCCATGGATATAGCATTTAAAAGTTGTCAGTTCCAAAAATGGCCATCTCTTAAAAGTGTGGATCTCTTACCTGCCCTTTCCCCACCTCTAATCCAATAGCATCATGGCTTTAGTCCTCATTTTGCAGCCTAAGTATACCTGAATCCTAAACTTCTATCCATTCTTTCTGTGAGTGCCAGAACCATAAGAAGGATTTCCATTAAATTATCTAGAAAATTCTGTGGAAATAAAGGGCTAGAGGAAGTACCTGACCAGTCCCTTCTCATCTGGTATTGTAGCAAGATTAGCAATAACAGACTGTGTGTGACAGGCGTATCACTGGGATCAAGTGTAGTGATACCTGGGTGGCTTGAAGACACTGAGTTTTAATAAAGAAAAACATTTCATGATTGAGGAAGAATTTATTTTAAGTATCATTCAGGAACTGTATTTTACAAAACTTTTCATTCTATAGTCTTAGGATACATATATTTAAATGACTAGACATTTAATCCAGTAACAAATTATTGGCCTTACAGAATTGTGTGGTCCCTTTATAGGCAAAGAAGTTGCTATGATAAAAATATTATCATGTGTTTGTTGGTTTCATATAAGTTCCTCTCAAACTAGAAAAGATCCCAATTATTAACCTAAGATTAATCCCATTCTTTCTACCCACTGCTTGTTGTAGTGCCCACTGATGAGTGTCATAACTGCCATCTTAAATAAACTGCTCCTCCTAAGCAATGCCCAAATATGCCTAAAATTGCAGATGACAGTTGTGAGCTTTTCTGCCTGCTTATCTGTCTGCCTTCAATGTGACCCTAAATTAGGCCTCAGAAGGTATAGTGTTTAATACAGATTCCGGGCACAATATACCTTCTCACAATTAGTTGAAAGTGCTGTTTTGTAATTAAAGGGTGAAGTGGGGCATGATGAACATATGGAAAAGGAGACCCTTAATAAGTGATGGAGCCTTCAAAAGAAATTGCTAATTAGTATGCATTTGATGTGCACTATACCAATTTTAAGACTTTGCCTTGAATAAATTGCTATGTTGGGTGTTCGAAGGAGTGGTGAGATTAGCATTTACAAAGGGGGCAATTTTCTGTCTTCTTGACTCTGTTAAATGGAGGAAATAACTTCCAAGACTGCAGCAGTAGTTAGCCCATCAATCATTCTCACAGCTGGAAACTGGGGATCCCAAATGCTAGATCAGTTAATCCGTCAGCTAATAAGTTCATAGTGGCACCATATGGTGCAGGGCCACTCCACACTGGGACAAGGACAGAACTGTTTATACAGACATGCTGCTTTCTCAGGTAGCTCCCTGCTGACAGAACCCTTTGTTCTGAAGGATCAATTTACTTTGCACAGTAAATTGACTGAATTGATCAGTTCAGAGCATATAATTGTTGGCTAATCCTGTGGAATCATGTCCCATCCATGTGAGAGAGACAAAAGGGTGTTGCCCATGGCCTAGTCTGGGGCACCATCGTGGGGCTATTCTCATCGGACAGGCTGGATACTGATTAAAGGACTGGTGGATGGTAGATATGTACTAAGCATTGACTTCAAACACCAAAGGGAAGAGAAAATCCGCAATGCTTAGAAGGGCTTTTCTGAGTATCTTTACTCATCTGATACGACAACTTAACTGGAATTAAAAACAGTCAGTCCAAGCAATTTAGGTACAGACCCTTTTGCAACTACTCACCTGGAAGAACGAGGAGGTACCATACTACTCCATGTCTAAATCTATTAAGTAATGGCACTCATGCTTATTTCTAATTCTTTTTCAAGAAGGAAAGGAGTTAAGAAAGAAAAGGAAGCTGGAAGTTCATCGGAGAGGTCCAGGAAATTATGGAAACTGCAAGTTAAGTGAGAAACACAGGCATCCACTGTTACGCCTGTGTATGGGAAAATGCATTGAGGCTTTTCAGAGCAAATGAAAGCAGAATCTTCCCATCCCTGTACACTGGTGTGAACCCTGCAGCTTTGTTCTATAGATGTGTTTGATCTGACTTTGTTTTTTCCTTCTCACATAAAAAATAAAAGAAGAATAAATAAAATGAAAAAATTCCACCAATAGAGATAAATGTTGGACATAGTTCCCTTCAACTGAAGGTTTTCTTCAATAGCTAGTGTCAATAGAATCATTTCACATCAATGGTTTAAAAAGAGAATTGTGTTCAATAGGAACTGAAGCCATTTGGAGTTGCTGGGAGGACATTCACTTATTAAATGTCTGAACAGTAATGAACTTTATACAACAACACCAAGAGTTTCCATCAATTAGAGAGCTATTGATTTCTTTACTTATTTTATTTAGAATGGCCGAGACTAATGTAATAAGGAGAAAGTGCAGCAAGTTTTTGGTTTGACAATATGTGGAATCTTAGGCGCTATCTCAGTTTTTCTCTTCTTTAAAGGCATATATAGAGAGGAGCATAAAATTTAATGGCAGTTGATGTATTTTTACCATAAAAATTTAAAATGAACAATTTATAAGTATAACCAGTTTATCTTCCCAAATTCCTATATGTCTGTAATTTTTGTCCCTTCATGGAATTTTGCATTTGTATTGTATCACATTCACAGTATCCAAGATTCTGCAGGATTAAAAATAAATAAATAAAATAAATAAATAAATAAAGCAAAACCAGTAAGTATGTGTATGTTTTATTTTAGGAACTGCCAAAATGAGAATAAGGTAAAATATAAATAATGCTGTAGAAGCACTTTAAGCTAAACTTGTGAAATGAAAAAAAAGCAGAAAATGTAAATTATGTTAAGAAAACAGAAGTGGGAGTGTAATGTGAAAGCAGGCACTTTGCCAAAAAAAAAAAAAAAGCCCTCTTTTTTAGAATGCAAAAGGCCCTTTGTGATTTTTGGTAAAATTTTCCCTCTTAAATGTTATCAGATTGGATTCACCCTCTCCACAGATTGTACATGAGGCTATCTTAAACTTTTTCTGAGTCATTCACATGCCAATTTTTTTATCTATTTTAATAGAAGTTCCCCAAGTGCACACTCATAAGTCAATTTGAATTCCCAGGCCCTGAATTACCAAGATCAAATGCATCTCCTTAGCCATAACCTGCAGTGTCACCAAATCTTCACCCCACCCCACCTCAACATGTACCATACTGCAGAGGTAATACCAATGTGCTTGCATTTGAAACCTAAGGCTACAACTCATAGTCATTGAAATATAGGTTTTATTTTGCCTAGTCATGGAAGACTGTATAACTGAAACTGAGTAAAACTTTATAGTAATTTACGTTTTTTCATCTTTAATTTTTTTTAAGTATAGGAATAGGTTTAAAGATGTTAAAAAATTACAATTTCATCAAAATGTTGCCCAGGAGTTTCCACCCTATTTTTTATTTTATACGTACTTTTGCCTTTCCTCTGCTCTTTAGACTCCTTATCATAGTTACACTGGAAATCTCTGAAATATTCTATAAATCAGAAAATGGAGAATGCCCTTCACAGGAGAATGTATCCTAACTTTTAAGAGCAATTTTGAATCCATTATCTTAAAATCTTTACATAAAATCTTCAATATATTTAACCTATTTATTTTTAAGTGAGCAGAAAATAAGGAACCTAGGGAAAATATGTGCTTTCTTCTTCCCTTTGTTACTACTGACCTTCTACTCCCTGGGCCTTTCTTAGCGAAGACAAAAACTTCCCTCCTGTCTCATTATAGAATGTCCTCTTATAGCCTCTATCTCCTAAATGCATCATTACATGTGTTTTCTTTCTTCTGTAGTTTCAGAATGAAGAAATGCCTATTCAAGGGCTTTAGAAATTTGCTGGTTTTTCAGAACTAGCCTTGGGTATATGGGTTGGTCAGTAGAGTTCTTCATAGACTAAGACAGGCAAAGGTCAAGACTTGGGTGATTTCTCTTTATGGTTACATCAATTTCTCTACCTACCCATCCAAAAAATGTTAATCTAAAATTTATATTTCCCTTCCTTACTTTTTTAATCTCCTTAGCAATGATCCCTGCTTATCATATTGCATAATTAGCTTATTTATCTTTTTATTGTTCCCTTCCCCAAATATAAGCCAAATAAGGGTAGATATTTTTGTTGATTTCTATTTACTCCTGTGCCCTAGTATCTTTTAGTACTTAGCACATAGTAAGCCCTCAAATATATTGTTGAATAATTGAATGAATGAGTGAAATTAACCTATAATCATTGTTTAAAATCTTGGAACAAGTTACATTATGCAAAAATCAAATTAAATATAATAATTTCTGCCAATGAAGTAAATTATTTCAAAAGATTATGTCAAGTCTTTTTGTAGATTTGCTCTACTATCAACTAAGTAAATGTTTATTTGTTTAGATTTCAGATTATCTGTAAATAGAAAAAGTAGAAAAGAGTGATATCCATTTTTGTTACTTGTTTGATATTTTAGTTAATGATTTGATATAACACAGACACTGAAGCCTCACAATAGGTTTTAGGGTTACCCATGCATTTAATTTCATTCATATTATTGTCCTATTTATGTCACTATAAATTGCTAGGATTTGATACTTTGATATAGAAAGTTTACAGTTTTAAATACTTAATGTTTATAGGAACCATTTATCAAAGTTATTATAGTTACATATGTATAATAGATTACACAAAGATGTCTTTCTTCTAAAAGTTTTTTGTTTGATTAAGTGGCATGTTGGAGCCAGCTCTTACCAGCTCATGTGTCTCATCAAAGCTCCTCCCTTAGTGAAATCAAACTGAGACCTTGAAATTGCCCTTGGAGGAGAGAACTTCAAAAATTGATAAATACTAGAAATAGAAGGTGTTAATATTCATCAGCACACTGCTAGTCCTGTCTGAGTCCGATGAAACTAAAAGCTAGTGAGCAAGCTACTAAACAAAAAAGGAGATACAAGTAAAATGCTTTTGATTCATATTAGCCTGAGAAACAACACAAGAAAGATTTCCCAACTTCCTCACCCATCTATTTTCTCTTTTCCTACCAAGCCATGAAGAAGACATTCAAGTATTACTCCAGATGAAAAGGTTTTCCACACAAAGTATTTTTCCAGGCATCCAATAGGTGCTTATAAGATGAATGATGATGGTATAATAAGTTGTAACCAAAGGGAAGGAAGAAAAGCTCTTTTATGACTCCCTTTGATGCAGGATGTCAGCCTGTATGGGGCACTTTGTGCCACAACCCTCTTCCTGGTACTTCTGTACAGAATTATTCAGAAATGAACATAGAAAGAGGAAGTTGCTTCTGATTCACTTGCAAGAGTGGTATGAGTAATACATTTGTGTAAAATTCACTAGAGGAAACCATGAGAGTCTGACTAATTAAGAGAAAAAAATCTTTAGTAGGGCAAAGAAGACTGGCATATTTAAATTAAAAAAAAAAAAAAAGAAGCCACGAAGGTCCAAGTTTTGGTGCTTCATTTGTGAGACGTGTTTAAGGAAGTTGTACAATTCCTTGAACCAAAAAAATATAGATTCTATGTTTGAATTACTTGGCTTTTTAAATGGATGTTCACATATTTTAATGCTTTTTTTCTTAAAATATCTTTATGTGTTGGAGGGTTGTGTTAAGAAAGATATGTAAAAAATAATACTACTGTAATTTATACAGTAAAATGAGATAGTGAACTCAACTTGTTTTTAACTTAAAAAATCAAAAATATTTTATTGACTTTAAAAAATAATCAAAGATTAAAAGATATACTTGCACACTAAGATATAATAGAAACTTAATGCTGTAAAAAAACTTAGAAATTATTTGGCCCTTGTGAGCAAGTGTGAGAAATGCATGTTAACACTCACCAACCCAAACACCAATCAGACATCACTAATTGACTACAACATTCTTTCCCACTGTTTCCAAACTGGATTTCACATCATGGGTAGCCCAATGCTCCAAACGACCACTAAAAATTGTCAGGAATAACATACAATATGCATAGTTAATGAAAACTACTTTTTCTAGTTATAAACACACACTTGCTGGATAAAAAGTTTTAAAAAATTTTTAAAATATAAGTAGCCATTCTAAAGTAAGAAAAGAAATTCTCAGATACCAGAAATGAAGAAGAAACCTAAAGACAGATATATGCTTATACTAGCTGACACTGTGTTAGCCAAAGACATATTCATTATAAATGTTATTATTAAGAACTTTGGTCTTAATACTCAAACAGTTTCAAGGCATGTGGCTTTGGACTCATCGGAAGTGTGGTGCTAAAACTAAATGTGCTGCATACACCTGGCACCCTGGTAACAGTCCATCCTATGATAAAGGAAATTGGAAAATTCCTACCCATAGAACTGGAAATGGGAAAGAAAAAAAATACCATAAGAGGTAATATCTCCAAGTCTTCTCCACACAAGGGTTTATAATCTGTAGTATGCTTCCTGGATTATTGTGAAATCTCATAAAAAGATTAGGGTAAAACCTAGTTAGAGACCAATAGAACTTCTGAGGCCCCTACAAAAAACTAACACAAAAATACTGAATTTGGACATTTCCAAATCAAGGGCATAAAATTTTCACTTAATAAACAACCACAGCTGAAGTAAGTGTACAATCAAGGACTATAAGTCAAGCAGCATATGATTTATCATGAGAGAAAAGTAGGCAGGGCTAAAATAGGAATATAGCATTCTAAGACCTTGAATTAATAAAACAATCTGAAAGAGACCACAAAGCAGTAGGTTTAAAACATTCAATTAAAAATGAGTAAAACCTACAATGAAAGAACACACTCTGAAAGAGAACAGTTAAAACTGAAAAAGACCTTAACTAAACTTCTAGAACTAAAAGTCACTTAATTTAAAAATTCAATAAGTGGATTGAGAGCTGATTAGATATAACTAGAGGGAGAATATGTGAACTGAAAGATAGATCTGAGAAGATAACTCAAAATACAACACAGAATCAGAGATTGAAAATACAAAAAAAAAAAGGCATAGAGCACAATCTGAAGGAGTTCAACATACATCTCATAGAAATTCTAGAAGGACAGAATAGAGAGAACTAAAAACTGGTAACATTCAAAGATCATGGCTAAGTATTTAAAAAACATAAAAATCATGAACACTTGGAATAAGGAAGTGCAATTAATCCCAGGTATAATAAATTTATATATATATTATATATATATACATATAAAGCTTAAAACATTAAAGACAGAGTAAAAAATATTATGTACAAGTAAATGACATTTAGACTGTGAATAGATTTTCATCAATTATGATAAATGCTAGATGACACTGAAATATTATCTTTAAAGAGCAAAGAAAAATAGCTGCTAACCTAAAACTATCATTCAAGAGGGAAAAATAATGATTTCCTATTTAAAAAAACTAAGAATTTTCTATTTCTAAATTTTAAATACTATAAGCTATTTATAGGAAATCAAAACCAGAAAGAAGCAATATGAGTGAAATATCAGGAAACATAAACATATAGCTAAAAAGCATTGTCTGTAAAAGAAATCAATACAATGTGTATTTTACAGGTGTAGAGAAAATAATGAACAATAATAACATGGAAGCCAGGACAATAAATAATCAGAGTTAAATAATCTAGGGGCCCTATTGGTAAAAATGGAAAAATATTAAATATAGAATATTAAATCTAGAATGTATGTAAATTATTTCAAAAGTATTTCATTTTTAAAAATCAGGATGCAAACAACTAACTTACTAGAAAGAATGTAGAGAGAGATAGCAGGAGAAAAGGGGAAAACATTGTTTGAAAAACTGTTGTAAATAGAAAATATATTTATAGTTACATAATAAGTGTTAGTCAGATATTCTCAGATTGGATGAGGAAAAAATCCTATCATAAGCAGTTACCAAGAACTATCCTAAAGTTTTGTAATAGGTAAGACTTTTTTGCACACTAGAGAATCTTTTTAGTACTACATTTAATACTTCATCTATCACCAAAACAGCTCCTGAGGTAGGTGTTATTATTAGGAAGAGATGGAAAGTAAGTAAAATTCAGTCAGTCTAGCTCCAGAATCTGTGTTTAACCACAAGACCTACTAACATTATAGTAAGAATAAAGTAACTTTCACTTGTTGAGTACTTACTATGCAACAAAGTTTTGAATACTTTTCCCATACTAACTTATTTAACACTCATAATAAACCTACACAGTGAGTACTATTATTATCCCCATTTTGCACATGAGGAAATTGAAGCAAAGAGAGATTGAGTAACTAGCCCAAGTAACAGAGTCAGTCTTGTTTCATGAAACAATGGTTTTAGCCACAGTGCTATATACTATCTTCCATGATAGCACAGAAAGTTTGAAAGTAAAGGATAGAAAAAGAGGTTGGAAAAGAATGTACTCCATGAAAATACTACGCTAAGAACCTGGTGTCAAAATATAAATATTAGATAAAATAAGCCTTAAGTAAAAAAGCAGGATTAAGAATATAGAGAGTTATCATATAATGATAAACACATTCACTCATAAGACTTAACAATCTTGAATTTGCATGTGCTTAACACCATAGCATCAAATCATGTAAAGCAAAACTCAATAGAATAATGAGGAGAAATTTACAAATTCATAATAGCAATGGGAGAATTCAGGGAACTTTCTCAGAAACTGAGAGATCAAGGAAGCAAAAAATTAGTAAAGGTAAAACGACTACATTTCCAAGAGATGAAGGAAAGATTTTAGGTTCCATTGCTAGGTAGTGGTAATCCAGTTTGTAATACAGAAACAGAGTAACAATTCTTCCTAATTTGTGCAATTTATTTAAAAAGTAATTTAATACATAACATTTTTTAAATCTCTCTACAACTGAATTTTCTCAGTACCACTAAGTAAATAAGAATACCTGTGTTGAGAGAATAAGGGAGTTCCCTTCACATATTTTTTAGCAGGAAGATGATTAAGATTGGAAGTGTAAGTGATAGCAAAGAGTAATATCTGCCCAGCTAGGCATACAAACACTGACTAAAAACAATGTCAATCTAAATATCTAACAATTTTTATATGAGCAATATACAAGAGAAAAACCTTCTCTGCTTGATTAATTAGAAGAGAATTCTTTGATATCTTCACTATAGGGATTTTGTTATATGAAATGGAGACTAGCTCTTTTAGGTACAGTTCAGTTATCACAAGTAATGAAAGGAAAGAAATTAGCAAGAAACTGAGATACAACCTACTCTCAAAGAGACCGACTAGATGGTCATTCCAGATTGTTATTAGTTCTAGAGATCATGGCAGTCAGATTCTATGGGACTCTGAACCTACTCATCACTAGGGTAAACCACTGACATAACATTGTTCTCTCTGTCTGGTCATTTTTCTGTGTTCCCTTCTCCCCTTACCATCTGGATTTAGTCTGCATCTATTCTCTGCCTCTTCTAACTTCCCCTACATTATACTCTAGTTCATATAGTTTGACATCATGATCATTTGTGACCAGCTGCCAACTGTCTAATACCCTCCACATTTCCCAAATATCTCCAAATATCATCACATTGGTCTAGGAATGTTCTATTTCAGAATACATTTTCATCACAAGCCATCTCACAGGCAGCTGTCAAGCCTGTTGATTATTTTCTTCAGATCAGGCAGGCACACATGTAGTCAGCTATGGCCAAGGAAGACACGCCAGTGCAGCCTAAAACATATCCAGTTAATGTGGGCATTCCTCTTTCTGTGAAGAAACTATGGTTTTAGCATGACTGTGACTTTCCACTAACACTTTACTCATACAAGTTTACTTGAACTCTAAAACATAATAGAATACTTCTTTAAATGCAGAAATCTTTTACCATGTTAGTACTACAGTCAATTCTTTATCTACCCATAATTATTTTTCAGGCAATAATCTGCATTCATGTATTATATTTATAAAAGACTATTAGAAGCAGATTGTTGCCTACTATGAAAATGAAGTTTCTGAAATTTCAAAGTAAATAAAGTGATTTAAAAGTTCTGTTATTTTTCTATTTCTGTTAAACTCACAGAACCAAATAGAAAAGAGTAAGTACTACCAATTTGTAATAGTTGTCATATCTAGAGAGTTTTAAAGAATCATTCAGGTTGGTTTTTTTATATTAAATTTATTTAAACCACAGTAATGGTAAATACAGGTTTACAAGAATAAAAATTTAGATTAAATTTTAATGCATGATGGGAAGAAAAACCAACAGCATATGATTACTGCCAATTGGTCACATCAGACTTTTTTTTTTTTTTTTTTTTTTTTTTTTTTTTTTTTTTTTTTTTTTTTTTTTTGCTTCTGTTTTGTTTCATTTTTCATGTAGGAGTCCCTAGAGGGCAACAGATACACAGAGAATGGGTTTAACTAACTGGCACCTGTGTCGCCATCTTGAAGAAGACTCCAGAACGGTAATGCTATGGATGAACCATGAGTTCAAGACACTCCGAACTATCTAGGAACACTTCCAAAATTTTACTTACAGCATTTTGTGACAATATAAAAACCTGGATTTTTTTAATGTTAAAAAGAGATATTCTAAACCAGCATAAAATCAAACACAATAGAAATTAGCTCCATTTCTTTCAGGGCTCTACACAGGTATACACACTCAGCAAAAGTCCCTCACACCACCATTGATATCTGGAAAACAAAGGTTTCTGTTTCATACACTCATCTTCTGAATTTTGTTTTCCTGTTTACCAAGCTCTGTCTTGAAAGACTAGCTTCTTCTTTAAACAAAAAAGGCCCTCGGGTGGTACAGCGTAGCTGGACTGCCAGACTCTGACGGATTGAAAAGCTACAAATCAGCAGTGAACCAACAATAGGGCTCTGTGACCTTTGGCACCTCCCTCAGTTGTCTGACCCCATTCTTTTGTCTCTCTGACTTTTAGTTTTGTGTACGTTACCTACAACTCTTTCAAAGATCTGGTGTCATCTTAACATGTTTCTGCAGGAGTTAATTTCCGAATTTCAGATCCTTCCAATAAAATTTACATTAATTTTTAACATACTTTTTCACCCTTAATAAAACTAATATCTACATTTAAAGTGTACTCATTGATTTCTAAGAATTTATCCCCAACTGAATATTCTCAATTTCTTCCTGTTGAAATAGAAAATATATATATGAAGTACGTATATGCATATATAAAGATATTTATCTATACATATATATCAGAATGACAGGCTCACTAAAAATTTTTCAGTTTGCACAGTACATAGCAACAAGTGACCTGTTAAATGATGACAAATCCTTCAGATTATGGCTTTAGACCTTTAACCTTTTGACTCTGGGTTGTATCCAGGGAGCGTGTGAGAGGAAGAATGCAATAAACTGCTTGTAATCTAGTGGTCTCAAAAGAAATGACATCAAAACCAGCTGTTACACCACTAGTCATTAAAGACTGACAACATGTTAACTAAAATACAGCCATTACATTGAAAAGACTTTTTTCCCCACCCTACTGCTGAGTTGCTAGAGGTCTCTTGCCTCACTTAGCATTAGAAAATGTAGATACAACAAAGCAAATTCAACACTTAGATTTAACTAACAAAATGTTGCATTTGATTGAGACATGACCTCCATATTTTAAATGTGTTTGAGGGACTGGCCAGTTTTGATCACTGCGCTCTCACATACAACTGGGAGATGCTGGGGTTTTACATGTCTTGGCAGCTAGTCTAATTTTTCTTTGGGTTGTTTTTTTTTTTTTTTTTAAAGTCTGTGTTTGTGTAATATTGCACCTGTCTTTTTTCTCTACTCTTTTGATAAGAAGAAAATTGGTGTGTGGGTTTCAATCATAAAGTACAGTTCCCCAATTACCATTTTCTAGCTTCCTTCCACTTGGAACATTGCAGGGCTTTAAGTTGGAAGTCACACCGGTCTATGCCTGACAACCAATTGCATGTCAAAGCTGTGTCATTGAAGCTTGAAATGTGGTGCATATCTTTCCGGGAATTGTCATCGATCCTCACCATCATTTAAAATCCCAGTTTTAGCCCTGGCTGGTGTAGCTCAGTGGATTGAGCGTGGGCTGTGAACCAAAGGGTCGCGGTTCAATTCCTGGTCAGGGCACATGCCTGGGTTGCGGGCCGGGTCCCCAGTGGGGGCCATGTGAGAGGCAATCACACATTGATATTTCTCTCCCTCTCTTTCCCTTCCCCTCTCTCTAAAAATAAAGAAATAAAATATTTTTTAAAAAAATCCCAGTTTTAAACAGTACCTATAGACTTTAAAGATGCAAATCAAAATCAGTGTGGGGAACACATAGCAGTGATTGAAAAACATGGGGTGGAAAACATGTTGCTAAGCTCCTGTGACAAACACAACATGTACAAAACAGAGAGTGTCAAGGATGTCCAAAGAGATGTCCTTCCCCGCCATTTAAGCAAGAGGGGAAAAGCCAGTGACATAGCCACAGTATAAATTCAGCAAGTAGCACCATTCCTAGGGCATCCTTATGACCTGTTCTCTCTCACACAGGGTTCAAGAAGTAATCTTCTCATTAGAAAATCCTCCTTCTTAGAATCTACTCAATAATTTCAAGCTCTCTCTATACTCTTATTCTGAATTCTACACCAAATTCAACTTTGATTTTTTGGTTTACCACATTACAAATGTCAAAGCAGATTTAGTAAAAATAAATAAATAAATATTCATTTGTACAAACTAGAAAGTAACAAATATGTGATCTTATAGGACCTATAGGATATTTTTATTGATTTTAGAGAGAGAGAGAAACATCAGTGTGTGAGAGTAACATGAATTGATTGCCTTCCTTGTGTGCCCAGACTAGGGATTTAACCTGCAACCTAGGTATGTGCCCTAGGTTGGGAATCAAACCTGCAACCTTTTGGTGTATAAGACAATGCTCCAACCAACTGAGCCACCCTTTCAAGCGAAAAAAATATATTTTTTAATTTGCAGGTTCGAGTCTTTACTCATTGAGGAAGTCTGGGGGAGTTTTCCTTTCACACAGGCATCTAGAATAAAAATTGATCATGCTCTTATTCATTCATGTGCTACATAACTGTCAGCCAGCCCCTTAACTCAGCATCTGGCCTGGTCAAATCAACCACAAAGCCAGTATTTAAATTCTTGATGTTGCTTTTAAGTATTGTGGTACTGAACAAAGGGCAGTGCGCCAAAGGGTCCCACAGGCTCAACTACCTGTTCTACGCTCTTGGCACAACTTCTCCAGGCTTCAGTTTTCACATATGTAGGGTGAAGTTGATGAAGCCAATGCTCTCTCACCAACTAGGGTTTTTTAGTGAAAATTCAGTAAAGTAGTAATGTGCATGATAGGGTTCTATGTAATTCATTCTATAAAGATAACTTTGAATTCTTTTATTACCTCCTGCTGCTACCTATCCTTCAACAGAGTGCACGGTGACCACGCTTCCTGGGATGGTCAACCCCTGCTGTGTAGGAGGTCAGTCGCACCAGAGCTCTCCAATTGCAGGCATCTTCATTGCTGACCCCTCGAAGGGTCCCAAAAGAATTCATCAGTGATAAAATGTCAGTGATGCCCATGTGCCAGGTTTTCCTAAGAGTTACAATAATATTGCATTGTAAAATTTACAAGATGTATGTCTCACTGATAGTAAGTGAAGAAAAAGCAAAGTAAAATTCACTGGACTTCTAACTTTATCTCCCATTGTTAAGCCACATACATATTCTGAAAGGGGATCTAATAGCTTATTGACACATTCTGTGGCTCTTTTACACCTCTTCACCCTTGTTAATGGCAATTTATCAATTTATGAGGATACTTTTCTCTTCCCAGTGAAAATCCTCACCCTGGCATGCTTCCTTTAGTTTAAATTTTTAGGAAGGCGCTGTATTGAATATGGCATTTAAGTGAATATAGTATACCCCTCTTTTCTGACACTCTGTCCAATTCATAAGGGTTCAAATGGCTTTCTACAATGTACAGAAATGAGCCCTCTCATCTCTGCTTATATTCCATGACAATGGCTGATGGAGCCAGGGATGGCCACCTAACTTAGGTGCAACCAATCAGCTCCTCTCATCATAATGATGATACGAGGATTTTAACAGTATTGGTTAGATTATTTCTATATGTTGCAAAAACCGTAACCCATAAATTCAGAGATTGTGAGAAACATGTTTGTAGAAGCAGAGAAAGGCAGACTTTAAGACAGAAGAGTGAAGCTAAATGAAAAGGTCCCAAGGGTCTTTGGATCACCACCTCTCATGAAGAATGAGTAAAATGCTGCCCCTTCATTTCAGAAGACATTCTTATATCTTTGTAATGAATTCCATTCTTTTTTTATTACTGTTTGCCTATATCAAATTGATTTACATTTTGTGCAAAGTCCTCAAAAAAATAGAGATTTAGTACTCATGAAGCTGTTTAAGACATCATAGTATCCTGAAGAAGGTAAGGAAAATAGAATGTGTAGGTGAAGAAGATATCAATAGGAAATATTTATGTATTTATCATAATAACTAAAATACAAATGAAACTTTTCTGCAAGTTGTGATTATATTAAATTCATTTATTAGAGGTTTATTATATTTGTGTATCAGATTCTTTGGTCATTTTAGAGTCAGGCCAGATGATGACTAAATTTTTGTCATACCATTGTCAATTTTTTCTCTCAGAGTAAACCAAAAAAAATTATCCATATCTGTCTCTCTATCAATTATTATCTATTTATCTATCTATTGACTATATAACATCATGATGTTTAGATAGTAGAAAGATCCTTTCAAAGGGCCAAGAAACAATGACACCAAAAAAAAAAAGCAATGAGCACATCTAGTGTCTCCAATAATAATAACAGAACTCCTCAGAGAAGTAGCTTAGAGAACATAAAAGATGGAACCAGAATATTTTATGTCAAAAAGGATCAAAAATAATGGGTCATGTCACAAGAAAAAAGAAGCCCCTGACCAGATCTGGGACAAGTTGTTAACTAAAATAATTAATAAGAATAATGAATTTGAAAACTAATGAAAGATAGAAATTTATGAGTCCATCTCAATAATTAAACAATAAATGGATAGATAAAAGGGAAGTGATCTTGCTTAAGGTTAAATGTCAATTGCCAACTCATAAAGGTGGAAAGAGTTCTAAAGTTGGAAAATCAACCTTTTGCAATCATTTTAGAAAAGATTGAGTCAGACAAAAATTATGAATAGATGCTAAATCTAGAGGGGAATTTTGACCAGGAGCAAGATATTTGCATTAAGTTATGTCTTCAAAAACTGCTCATTAATAGTAAGGAGGAAAAAATAGTGATTATACAATAGGGAAATCAATGACACTTTGATCACAGAAAAATACTATTGCCAATGAGGAATAAATGGGTACTGTGCATTTTTAGATGTGATACCCTGAGAAGGGCACAATATAACCTAGTTGTTCTGGCCAAGAATGAATAAAATGAATCTGAAATTCCATGAAGAAATAATCAGACAAATCCAAACTGAGAAATGTTCTGTTTTTTAAAGAAAGGAAATATCAATGTCATTAAAAGTAAAGACAGACTGTGGAAATGTTATAGGTTAAAGAAAATAAAGAGATATAATAATTAAATAATGCATTATCTAACCTAGATTTTATACTGGAGGAAAAACACTATAAAGGACACTATAGAACCAATTTAAAAAATTGGAAAATGGACAATAAATGCAAATAGTATATCAATGTGAAATTTACTGAAGTTGATCACTGAACTGTAAACATGTGAGAGAAAACCCCTATTAGGAAACACGCACTGAAGTATTTAGGCATAAAGAGCCATGTTTTAGGAAACATGTTTTCCTAAATGTTTTAGGAAATGTTTCTCAAATGTTTTAGGAAAAAATTTAAGTCATACATGATGGATAGATAGATAGAGATAGAGCAAATGATAAAACAAATGAGGCAAAATGTTCACATACATAAATTTTGGGCAAAAAAATTATGAGCAATTTTGAATTATTTACATTCTTAGATTTTTCCATATGTTTAAAATTATTTCTAAACACAAAGTTTATTTTTTAAAAAATTCAATTTATACATCAGAATGACATTATGGAAAATCTCTAACCTAGCTGGTGGGAGGGAAGGGGGTACAGGGTGGAGAGGAATAGAAGGGAGAAAAAAATGGGACAACTGCAATAGCATAATCAATAAAATATATTAACAAAAAAAGTTTGACAAAAATAAAAACAGAGCACATGATAACAAAAAAATCTGTAACCTAGTATATCTCAAACTGTTCAAAATAATGTTAACAGGTGTTCTGAAAAAGATACATATACATGTTTAGATAAAGTTTGAAATATTAGGTTAAAAAGAAAAACAAGGTTTTGTCTGTATGTTTTATTTATTTTTGTTTGTTTATTTGTTTGTTTTTTACTGGTCTTCTCTGAGCCTTCCTTATGTTGTTAATGGGAGTTGGGGGGAGTTAAGTATGTTTTATTAATTACACTATTATAGTTGTCCCAGTTTTTCCTCCTTTGCCCCCTCCATCCCTTACCCCTCTTCCCTTCACAATCCTCCCCTCAGTTCATGTCCATGGATCATACACATTAAGTTCTTTCACTTCTCTATTTTTTATACTGTTCTTAACATCCTTTTGTCAATTTTGTACCCACAACTTATGCTTCTTACTCCCTGTACCTTTCCCCCCCATTCTACTCCTTCTCCCACCCCTCTGATAACCCTCCATGTGACCTCCATATCTGTGATTCTGTTCCTGTTCTGGTTGCTTGCTTAGTTTGATTTTGTTTTTTAGATTCAGTTGTTGATAGTTGTGAGTTTGTTATCATTTTAATGTTCGTAGTTTTGATCTTTTTTTTCTTAAATAAGTCCCTTTAACATTTTATTTAATAAGGGCTTGCTGATGAACTCCTTCAGCTTTACTTTGTCTGGGAAACACTTTATCTGCCCTTTAATTTTAAATGATAGCTTTTCTGGATAGAATAATCTGGGTTGTAAGTCCTTGCTTTTCATCACTTTGAATACTTCTTGCCAGTCCCTTCTTGCCTGCAAAGTTTCTTTTGAGAAATCAGCTGATAGTCTTATGGGAATGCCTTTGTATGTAACTCTCTGCTTTTCTCTTACTGCTTTTAAGATTCTGTCTTTATCTTTCAACTTAGGCAATTTAATTATGATGTGTCTTCATGTTGTTCTCTTTGAGTCCAACTTGTTTGGGACTTTCTGTGCTTCTTAGACGTGTATGTCTATTTCCTTTGCCAAAATAGAGAAGTTTTTTTTTTCATTATTTTTTCAAATAACTTCAATTTCTTGCTCTACCTGTTTTCCTTCTGGCATCCCTATGATTTGGGCTTTGGCACATTTGGAGATATCCTAGAGTTTTCCTATTTTCTCCTCATTTTTTTGAATTCTTTATTCATCCTGTACTGGTTGACTGCATATTTCTTCCTCATGTTCCAAATTGTTGATCTGGATCCCAGATTCCTTCCTTTCACTGTTGGTTCCCTATGGATTTTCTTTATTTCACTTAGTGTGGCCTTCATTTCTTCTCTTATGCTTTTGCTGAACTCAATGAGATCCCTAAGCATCCTTACCACCTCTGTTAGCACCTTTATTCTCATCCTCAGCATCTCTATTAAACTCTGTATCTGATAGATTGGTTACCTCCTTTTACTTAGTTCTTTTCCTTGGGTTTTCTTCTGTTCTTTGAGTTATATTACTTTGTCTCCTCAATTTGTCAGCCTCTCTGTGTTTGTTTCTGGGTATTAGGTAGAGCTGCTTTGACTCCCTGTCTTGGCACACCTGTTATGATGTATGGGGTGGAGCCTTAGGTAATCACCAGGGCAGGGGAGCCTGCATCACTGCTTCATGGCTTTATATGTGTGGGAGGGGTCAGAGACAGGGCAATGCTATTGCCTGACTGCTGGAGACTTGTTCAACACTTGCCCCATTTCCAATCACTTCACCCACTTCCTGTATGTGACTGCTGCCCCTCTAGCTTTTGCCCTGGTTGTGATTCCCAGAGTGGGTAGGCTTATATATGTTCCAGGACGCTGAGGACCTTTTAAGCAGACTTTCCTGAGAGATCAGCACTTTCTTCTGCCACTCCAACCCTCACTGGTTTTTACAGCCAGAATTTATGAGGCTTTACTTTTCCAGCACTGAACCCTGGCTTGCAGCTCGCCCCCAGGTATCCCTAATATAGAACTGCACTTTCCACCAGCCACTACTGCCACCACTGCCACCTGGTCACCACTGTCCCACCACCACTATACCACTTCTGTTCTGCCCCAGCTCTCTCTCTCTGTCCCTCCTATCCATCTGGATGAATATGTCTTCTTTAAATCCTTGGTTGTTAGACTTCCATACAGTTAGATTTTCTGTCAGTTTGGGGTGTTTTTTGTTTTGACTTTAATTGTAACGGTTCTTTGGGAGGCAAAGTGAATCTGCTTATGCCTCCATCTTGACTGGCAGTTTTGCTGATGGGGATTGTGGATATCTAGAAAAAGGCATTATCTTGAAGCGCTTACCTAACAGATTTGGGCATTGAAATCTTTGTCACTATCTAGCACTATGTTGAATAAAAGTGAAAGCAGACACCGTGGGTTGTTCCTGACATTAAGGGAAAAGATTTTAGTTGTTGCCCATTGAGTATGATGCTGGCAGTAGGTTTTTCCTATATAACCTTTATTATGTTGTGTTATACTCCCTTTATTCCCACTTTGTTGAGTGTTTTTATCATAAATGAGTGCTGGATTTTATCAAATGCTTTTCTGTATCTATAGATATGATCATGTGATTTTTGTCTTTCATTTTGTTCATGTGATGTATCACATTTATTGATTTGTATATATTGTACCATCCTTGCCTCCCTGGAATAAATCCTGTAGGAAAACGTAGGCAGCAAAATTTCAGATATCTCATGTAGCAATAGTTTTTTCAATATATCTCCTAGGGCAAGGGAAATAAAGGAAAAAATAAACAAATGGGACTACATCAAATTAAAAAGCTTCTGCACAGGTAAAAAAACCACCACCAATATGAAAAGGGGACTGACTATATGAGAGAACATATTTGTCAATAATACATTGGACAAGGGTTTAGTCTCCAAAACATATAAATAACTTATATGACTCAATAGCAGGAAGACAAATAATCCAATTAAAAAATAGATAAAAGATCTGAGGAGACATTTCTCTAAGGAAGACATACCAATGGCCCATAGACATATGAAGAAATGTTCAACATCACTAGCCATCACAGAGATTTAAATTAAAATTAAGAGATTTTAATTAAATTAAAACCACAATGAGCTATCACCTCACACCTGTCAAAATGCCCATCATTAATAAATCAACAAGCAACAAGTGCTGGTGAGGATGTAAAAAAAAGGGAACCCCAGTGCACTGTTGGTGGGAATGCTGACTGCTACCGCTACTGTGGAAAACAGTAGGGAGTTTCCTCAAAAAACTAAAGATGGAACTACATTCTGACCCCATAGTTCAACTGCTGGGAATATACCCTAGGAATCCTAAAACACCAATTCAAAAGAACCTATGCACCCCCATGTTCATTGAAGCACTATTTATAATAGCCAAGATTTGGAAACATGCTAAGGGCCCATAAGTAGATGAATCAATTAAAAACTGTGGTACATTTACACAATGGAATACAACACAACAGTAAAAAAAGAAGGAATTCCTATCTTTTGCAAAAGCATGGGTGGAACTGGAGACTATTATGCTAAGTGAAATAAGCCAGTCCACGAAAGACAAATACCATGTGATTTCACTTATAAGTGGAATTGAATGAACAAAATAAATGAATGAGCAAAATAGAACCAGAGGCATAGCACCATGGGACAGACTGAGAGCTATAAGCGGGGAGAGGTGTGGTGGGGCTCCACTCCCAGAGCACCATCCGTCTGCCACAGATGAGAATAAAACTACCAAGACATGATCTGCTTGGAGAGGAGAGGTGGCCAATCTCTCAAAGGAGAAGGGCCAAGAGCCCCTTCCTCAATAGTTTTTATTAGGTTCGTAATACACAGGAATACAGGTAAACCTCATCGATCAATGTCAGGTGGCAAGGATCAAACAATAGATAACATTTCAAAGAACTCTGAGGTTTTAATTGAGTCAGGGTCTGTCGGCTAAGGGGTTGCAAAAACTTCAGGAGACAAACTCATTTCCTCCTCAGACCCTTATCATTTAAATGAGAGCACTCTTAGCAAAGCAGGTTTCAGGGGACTTTATGAATTCTTTCTTATGCCCGATCACCCGGGGAGCTGCTCTAGCCAGCAAAGGGCTGCACGGCCCTCCGTCACAGTTTCAGGCTTAAGTGGATTAAGCCCAGGAAGTCAGAGATAAGGAAAACTTCTCCCAGGTGGAATGAGGACTCAGGCTATGTCAGAATAGCTGGGGGGCAAGGGTCCATCACCCCCTCTTTGCTGCAGTCCCCTGAGTCCTTCCTTGAGGGCCTTCCAAGTGGTCGTGCCTGGCTTAGGTGACCCCTCTCTTGAGGGAATCTTACCCATCATTGGCTAACTGACCAAGCATTGGGGGCCAGTTATGGATGAAGCAGAAGCAGCGCTCCCGCCAGGGAGATAAGCTTTGTCTCCTTAGTGGCTTACAGTCTGACGGGTGCTCACTCGGCCTTAGCCATGACGGGGTTACAACTCCTGAAACCAGGCAGAACAGTTCCCAACAGAGAGGGAAGGTGGGACTGGTTGAAGGAATGTAAAGGGAGTAGTCGAAGGACATACATGAAGGACCCATGGACATGGACAACAGTGTGGGGACTGATTATGGAAGTGGGAGGCAGCTGAGTGGAGAGGGATGGGATGAACAATTGGGACAACTGTTATAGCAACAATAAAATATTAAAACATTAAATATTGTATAAATATTTTCTATATAAAATATTAAATATTGTAAATATTTAAATATTTATAAATAAAATACTTAAAAATGTTGTCAATATTGACTTATTACCTTTTTTCTCATCTAATCTCCATACTCTATATAGCACTGGACATCATAGATGATAAATGGTTTTTGTTTTGCTCAAGAGGATGTAGCTTGTAAATAAGAATGATAGTATTTAACACCTCTGGAGTACTCAACCTTGTGCCAGTGCTTTGAATGTATTTTTCTTCATTGCAACCCCATAAAGTAGAAAACAGCTCATGTGACTTGTTCAAAGACACACTTCTAATAAGTTAGGATAGAGACTTCCACCCAGGCTGCCTGGCTCTGAAGCGACAAGTTTGATCTCTACAGTGTCCTAACCGAGTCACACCAAGTTAGAGTCAAACCTGGAGACTTCATCATACTCAGTGCAGACCCCTCCCTCTGTGGGAATCACTAAATCAACAGAACTTTTAAATTCTCTATTTCAATTTTAAGTTAGTTGAAGAGTTAAACAACCTGATAATTATTGTGTTCTACTCTTTATGCATCCTTCATTATTATATTTTCAAGTGAAAATTATATTCCTTGATTTTCTGATATACACATAGATGATAATTAATGAATATTAAAACACACAGTTTACCTTAAATACTTTTAATCGCTGCATTGGTTGCATTGTTTCATATTTCTAATATATAGGCTTAGCCTCCCACTTCCAGGAACTTTGGGATATTATTATTATTATTATTATTATTAAGTAGTATTTACATAACACTATATATTGACAAGGATTTTACAATCAGTTTTCTCCCAGCACCCTCTTAATATGGAACAGCAGTTTGCAAATCCTCTGAATAAACCACAGATGAAAATGGTTTCAAAATGTCAGGAGTAAGCCTAGTGGAGCTTTGTCTAAGTTTCAGGCCCACAATTTCAGGGCTGCAATGAGCAGTCCCTGCAAAGGGCCCAGCTCAAGAAGCATGGCTGGTAAAAGCACAATCAAGTCAAAGTTGCTGGTAGACCTAGAGAAGAAAGCTGCTGAATTATTTCTGTATGCAGAGAGAAATTCTGTCTAAAAGCATTTTTACTACTGATTAGTTTCTGAAGTTAGTTGCACATCAGCCTAATTTTCTTTCCACTTGTAATTTTCAAGTGTTTTTGCTATAGGCCAGCTTTCTAATTCCCACTTTAATAGAAGTTCTAAGCAGTTCCTTACTTTGATATGTGTTGCAATAACATTGCATGGGAAGAAGAACAAGGACCCGTTACTTAATAATGAAGAATTATGGTACAGATGGCAGCACTTGTCTCAGCAACTACTGATGTAGAAATTGACAGCTTTCAGGCTGCAGTCTCCTTCGCCCGACTTGGCTGATAACTACTCCAACTAAATGACAGTTTGCCAGCATGCAAAGCCACTAGACATGTACAACTAACTGAGTGTCTACAAGAACAATGTTGTAGATCTCACTTACTATTTATTTTACAAGCTTATCAATCAAACTGCTAGGAGCAGTGCTAATGGATAAGCCACTTAAACTGGTGAATTCAGATATAGGCTGTCTTTTCATAAAGAACAAAATAAAGTGTGGACATTCCCATGAAGTCTAAATTATGAAACTCTGTATGATTGATTAAAATCACAGCTGTGTCCAGTGGTTACACCAGCTCCTAAAGGGGATTATAACCAACATCTAATCCTAAAAAACATTGTGTATGTCTCTCTCCACCCTTCCTGTAAGCCTCATTTTCAATTACACTGGGCCCCTTAGGTTCTCACTTCTATGGCTTCACCAAAACTTAACACTATCTCATGTTATGTTCTCTCTTCTTTTTCTCCCTCTCACACTCTCTGCCTCCTCACCTTTCTGACAACACTCTACACTTTCCTTTTAAACCTTACCCGATCGTTACCGCCTCTGTCTGTTTTCCTAACCTTCAGCTCCTACCCCAAAGTCACAGTTATTATCGTTTCCTCAATATCTGTTCTGTTCATTTTTTATTATTGTATGGATTTTAATGATTTGTTTACAATTATATCTCATCTACTAAAACATGGGCACCTGAACAGTGGGGACAGATTATGTCTTAGTCTTCCTTTATCCAAAGGCCTAATAGAGTACAGATGTGTGGCAGCTCATCAATCAGCAATGTTATCTGTTGAACTTTATGCCATTCTAGGAGACTTAACAGTTAACTGGTATTTTATTTTATTTTATTTCATTATTTTATTTTAATTTAGAAAGAGGGGAGGGGGAAGGAAAAGAGAGAGAGGAACATTGATGTGAGAGAGAAACATGGATCCGTTGCTTTTCACACATGACCCAACCAGGGACTGAACCCACTACCTAGGCATGTGCCCTGACCTGCAGTTGAACCCCCAACCTTTTGGTCTGCAGGATGACACCCATCCAATTGAGCCACAGCAAGCAGGGCAGCTAACTGTCTTTTTAAAAGCATGTTATGGTATTTATTAATGGCTTGTGTTATTTTTATAGAATTATTTTCTTATAAAATGATCTAGAGCCATTTAAAAAATTTGAGCAGTATAGAAAAAACAAACAAAAAAAATTAGCAAACCACCAGGCTGGCCAGTTTTCCAGAGAACATTAAGTACATACACATTTATAGACACAGGTATGCAATTTTACAGAAATGGTATCATTTATACAAGTTCTTATGTAATGTGATATTTTAAACTCAATTATATGCCACATATACTCTTCTGTTTCAATAAATATAATCTAAACCTCACTCTAGCAGCACCAGAACAGTTCATATTATGGATGTAACTTACTTTAACATATTGATGGACGCTTAGACTGTATTCAGTTTTTCTTTGTTGTAAATATTGGCACAATGATTTTTGTTAGAAAGGTATATGTCACAATTATTAGTGAGGTAGAGTAACTTTTCATAGATTTATTGGTCATTTGTATTTTCTCTTTCGTAATTTACTATTAGAGCCTGCTGTTCTAACAAGCATTTCACAAATGATTGTCAATGCTTTTAACAGCAAGTAACTAAAGTTGTAACTTCAGGTGTGGAATGAACGAAAGGAGGAAGACTTTTTTGATGAATCTGCCTTTAAGAGTCACTCAAATCATAGACCTTCCTGGGCCTTTGCCAGAAATAAAGCTAACACTGTATCAGATGTCCAAATTATATAGATAGGAACTTCTGCTCAGGTTGCATTTCATTGTAAGATAAGGGGTTTAAAAAGTCAGGCTATATATTAAATTTTTGCCTTTTCTTCTAAGTCCTCACAATGTTCACTAAAAATACTTATGACTAATTTACTGACATCAGACATTTTATTTGTGGTTTGCATGCCACCGTGCCATCTGTTTTTCCCACAGCAATTTTAAATACACGTGTTAAAATAGAATATATGTATATGAAAATACAAGTTAAAAAACAGTATATTTTCTGAAGATTTCTATGGCCTTTATTTAACTAGAATATCTGACACAATTTATTTCCCAGACTATGCTCTATCTTTCTAAAGTCCAATCCTACAAGATAAAATAAGACAGTTTCAAGCAAGGATGTAAATAAATATCTCTATATCCCTTTTGTGAGACAATTCACAGTGGCTTTGTTGATATCAAAGATACTAAAATAAATTTTATTTTCATGCTATCAACACCATTATTCTAAGCTATTGGAAGATTAGTAGGTGAGAGTCTGAGTAATGTTATTTCTAAGAAAAAATGGAAAAGCTAAGTTTCAGGATCGATTTTTGTCAGATACGTGAACACCCGTTCTATAGAATTCAGCTCCTGTTTTGACAGCTTACTGAATACTCTCCCAACTTTTCCCGCCTGGTAATGTCTCCCATTAATTAATACCCATTCTCTGTTCACAGTTTTGATAGAATAGCAGTAGATGTTAACACAACACTCATAATCACAATTGTTCAGGTATGTTTTTTTGTCTATGTTGTGTATAAGCCTCAGATATTACATGTTGCCCCCCCAAAAGTGGGATTTTTAGAAATCAAATTGTTTTGGAATAGAAATAAGAATTCTGTTTGCATTTTACTTTCTTTCCTTTCTTTCTCCTTAATGGTAATAACAATCTCTGTACAATATCTTCTCCTTATCATTTCTTTTGTATGCATGAGGCTGTAATAATTTGATTTAAAAAGTTAGAAAACAGTATTTTTCCTTGCTGGATATGGGAAGCAACTCTTTACTACAAAAATGTCAGTGATGGTCACCAAGAGAGGTCAGATATTCAAATGCAGTTTTTCCCAGAGAGTGCAAAGTAATTTAGTGTTATTACCTTTCAATATTCTTAAAGTTTAGAAGACTTCGGTACAATGTTTTTACAAATTAATAGTGCATACAGGAGCATTAAGATTCTCAAAAAATAACTATAATGAGGTTTTTCTGGGAGAATTGAGGATGGTGACTGGTGTAAATCTTTAAATGAATTTAAAAGATTATGTGTATACATTAATACAAATTTAGAAACACAAAAATTTTTTTTGAAAAACAATTCTAATAGTTATATAAGTATTTTTGACAAATTTGTATTTTTCTTTCCAGGCTTTTTTTCTATACATAGATTGCACAATTGTTATAGCATAAGCATCTAACTGTCTTATTGCCATTTTTTCAAAACCATTATTTCAATGTCTCAATAAGATGCTTTTGAGTAGATAAGTACACACTGAAATTTTACTTAATCATTCATTTATAACCAAGCATTGATTTGACTCATCTTTTTCAAAAATACAACTAATACTCTAAAACACATAATAATGCCTACACCCCTGCCCCAAACTTAGAATTTTTGCTTTAGGGCAGGTTACCAAAAGTAGAATCATTGGTCAAAGAACACAAATATATGTATATGTGTATGTATCTATTTGTATTCACACACTCATATGTGTATGCATGCTCACACAGAGAAAATAAACGATATATAAGTATTCTTACAGCATATATAGTGTGCATATGTGTTTATATATGTAATATATTATATAAATGTGTACATATGCATGTATATCTAGAGAGAAAATGAGAGAGAGAATTTCACAAAACCATTTCAACCTTCAGGAGTGTATTTTTTGCATGTTCCCTACGTGATTGGCCAAAAAAGGGAGGTATCTACCTCTTCTTTTTATTTATATTTATTTGATTATCAGATAGATTGATGAATTTGTTTCCATATTTTATAGATTTTGTAAAGATTTAACTTCATTATAATCAGTTATGCATTAGACCAACAAGAAAAGATATGAAAATTGAAATGAATTATTATAAAGTATGACTAAAGTTACAATTAAAATTAATGAATCCTGCTAGCCTTGCCCATAATCTAAGTCAAAGACTATTTCTATTCATGATTCATCTTGGGGATAATAAAAGAAAAATCATTTTTAAAGCAACCAGTTAGAAACAAGGTTTTCTTGGTTATTTGGGCAACTTGAACTACTTTACTCCTAAAATCCATTTTGTTTTTATTTAAAAGTTTTATCTATCAAGTTACTAAAAAAAAAGAAGAAGAAACCAAAATTTCATACAAAGCAACAATGACTTAAGTGTTTTTTAAGAAAGTAACATATGATCTCACCTTTAACAGGAACCTAATCAACAAAACAAACAAACAAGCATAATATAACCACAGACACTGAAATTGAGAAGGGGTTGATAGTCACCATAGGGGAAAGGGGAGGGAATTTCAGGGGGGAAAGGGGAAGGGGTTAGAGCAACAAGTATGAAAGACACATGGACAAAAACTAGGGGGGGTGGAAATGGGAGGGAGGTGGGGAGGGCTGGGGTGGTGGGCTGGAATGGGAGTAAAAGACAGAAAACTGTACAAGAACAACAATTAAAATAAAATTAAAAAAAGAAAGTAACATAAAACTTTGGCTTAATTGATTATAGATTAGTAAAGAAAAGAAAATACAAACATTTCTGCAGAGATTTATAACAACAGTTATTTAAACATAATCTGTAGTTCAATGTCATGATCAGTGAAAGAAAATATGTGAAGGTCGGGTAACAGGAGAGAAAATACTGAATGAAAAGATAGAAGGAAAAAGACAGAAAAGAGCCTGGTAGGCAAGAGAAATAGTGTGGTAGCCAGAGAAGAGAAACACAAAAACAAAGAGCCTCAAAGCGAGGAATGAAGACGAGTGCAGTTAAAGACTCTGAGGGAGTGTTAGTTCAAGCAAAAGAAAGCCACTTTGGTCACACTGTGGAGTGTGCTGGAACACGGACCCCTGACTGTTAGCTTTTGTTATCACTGCTTTCAAATGCTGACTTGGGGGCAGAACACTGATGAAGTGATGAACCCTCTAAACTTGAGATCATAACTGGGTCTCCATTACTGACCTTGAACAGTTGGGAGAAAGAAGAAAAGAGGAGTCCCTAAAATTGTGTCAAATTTAATTTGGATTTACCAAGGAAGACCTCCTCTAAACAATGTCTTAAGGACTATGACCAGCCCACCCAACACAACTATCTGCACAAGTAGCTCGCAGACAAGGTTGGTGTCTAATTGCACTCATATAAGGAAAAATTATTTTTTCATTGGCTTGAAACAATAGTGAAGTGCAGCATCAGTTGTTCATTTTAGTTATAATTACTTTTTACATTAAATATTTTTTTATATTATGTTTCTCTTTTAATTTTTTTTTGAAGGAAACCACCAGGGACACCTCATTTTCACTGCATTAATATGGCGTGCCATTCTTGGCAAGGAACTGTAGGTGTTGCTGAAGCTACACAGCTGAAAAGGCAGGCCAGACCTCCAATTTTTTGACTTATAACTACAGTTCTATTTTAGCCCCATCCTCTTCCTCCCACTCAAATTCTGTATCCTGGCAGGTGTTTGGATATGCTGCATCCTCCAGTTCTTTGCACAAAATATACTCTTAGAAGCCACGAGCAAAATTTGCAGATGAGTCATTCTCTCTGTAAGCTGCAGCTTGCTGGTGGACAGCTCATAAATTGGACTAGATTCAGTTGGATAGGGGGAGGAGAGACAATAGTAGTTGGTTCATGGTGTTCTGCAAAAGGAGCCAAGGGGGTGGGGGTGGGTGGTTTCAGAGTAAATTAAAACAAATGATCATATTACACTTTTTCAAAAGTTGGTTAGAGAGCTAATACTCTAAAGACAATGCTCCAAAGCTTAGAATTTGTGTTCATCACTTGTTTTTTGTGTCAGGCACTTTTTTTTGTTTGTTTGTTATCCTTTGACCAGTTCTCAGAGCATAATTTGTTTCCAGTCTTTTTGTTCTTGAGTGAAAAGGTCAACGCCCTTTGACACGGCATAAGCTGTTCAGTGCACCAGGGGAAACATCACCGGCAGCGCTGGGCTTAAAACAACTTCAGGGCAACCAGAGTCAAACACAGGAAGTGTTGTTCAAACCCCCAGAGAACACTGGCTTTGTTTATTAGCCAACTTACATCTTGTTGAATTGCTAAGTGCCACTATCTTGAATGAGCAGATATATCAGAGAATCCAAACCCAGATGAGGTATTTGTAGGCGTGATATAACAACATCACTCTCCTAAAGTGTCCCCTACAGGAATCTAAATACAGAGTGGCTATTTTCTTAAATGGAAAAAGTTCCATCTCAGGTCCCCATAGTCCAATACATGCTAAGTGATTCTACAAATGAACAAATACTGCTTTGATGAGACAGTAAATTTAGTGGGGAAAATAATCAACCAGAAATGTAGAAAAAGTGTGGTTTTCTTCTATAAACAGTCTAATCAGGAAATGAATTACACATTCAATCTTGTACTTACAAGATTCTTTTTTCTTAATTTAGCCCAGGAAACACTGACCTGCTCAAAATTGTAACAGAGATTTACACATATTATTTACAGAGTATGTGTATATCTCCAAGACTTCAATCAGTTATCAAATGTTACTTTACTGGTATAAATTAATATTTTAACTTCATTTCACAGATTAAATGAAAAAGAAAGGTCAAGTATTTTACCTAAGGTCACTCAGCAAATTTAAGCCAGAGACACATAGTTACTTTAACTACTGACTTCATGTCTTCTGTTTTATATCAGTGAATCATGTTGCCGCTGAATACTATCCTGGAAAAGATTCAGGGCCCTACAGAAAAATCACACTATGTAGCATTTTTCTGTTTGGAAATAGAGGAAATCTGGATAAAATACACATTCACCTTATTCTATAGTATCAAAGGCAGTATGAAAGAGGAAAAACTGTAGCCAGAAGAAGGAAAAAGTCCCAAGTAGGTACTAAATGGCTTGGCCATGCAAAAGGCCTTCTCTTTGCCTTCAGACCAAGAGTCGAGGTACTTAGGCATTGGTCCTAGCTCTGCTCTACCACATAGTTAGCTGGATGCTTCTTAACCTCCCTATTTTCTCATCTGTAAAATGGACATAATAAGACCTGCCCTCCACTGAGGAAAGTCATGCGTTTCAAATGGAAGTATGGACATAAAAGAGCATTTTAAAGAATATTATAGGTTGTAAAGTGCTGTACAAATTCCGTTAGCGATGATGGTAGTGGTACTATTATTATAGAAAGAAAATAACAGGACCAGTGAATAAAATACGTGTTATAGATTAATGATTCTTAACTATTTTATGTCACCAGCACCAATGAGAATCCGAGGAAAATTATGAGCTTTCTTCAGAAAAATTCACACTTAGAAATATACCTAAAATTATAATTTCAAGAGACTCACAGATCATATGCATTGTATGTTTTCATGTTGCTCACATTGAGAACATTTGTTGTAGAGGAATAAGAGAAATGGTACCTTATCTGGAAAGCTAGGAGGTAAATTAAAGAGCAAAATGGACATATTATTGAGCCCAACAATCTTGTGGCATAAAGCTGTAAGAAGATGTTACAGGGTCATTTGCAGGTAGCATGTGGACAGGCAGATTGCTTATATGGGAATGGTGTTAACACTGCCTTGTCCAAAAGAGAAGGAAATTCCTACCCATTCCGTGAAATTCTCAGGAGCATCACCATAGAGATACAAGGAGACACCCAGAAAGGTGTACATGGCAGGGGGTAAGGTGGGGGCAGGGGAGGCATGTGTGGAGGATGAAAGAGGATGGCAGCCAGAGGTTGTGTTTGAAGAAAGTATAGAAAGACAGAGGTGGGGATGACATTGTTGCCTGGCAATGAGCTCAGGTTGCATTGCCTCAGAAGCTAACAGTAATTAACAATACCAGCCTCTGAATTCCTCTGGATCTCCCATCTGTAGGCTCAGCAGGAGACCATACTGGGA
This sequence comes from Anoura caudifer, assembly GCA_004027475.1. Classification (NCBI taxonomy): domain Eukaryota; kingdom Metazoa; phylum Chordata; class Mammalia; order Chiroptera; family Phyllostomidae; genus Anoura; species Anoura caudifer. The sequence goes on from PVKU01001424.1 coordinate 234,342, forward strand.
CTAACCAGCTTGAAATAGGGTCCGGGGGAGACACCAGATGTCAAGATCAGTCCCCATTAAAACCATCCTATTGTTGACTTGGTTCTTACTTTGGCTCCCAAGGTCTCTATGAATGAGTTCCGTTACATGCTGCTTTTGCTGTGACTGCTGCCTATAACCCTTTTCTATACTGAGATTGACAACCTGATCTTAAACAAGATGTCAGATTTGTCCAAAGAGACTCATGTGTTCTACATGTTTGTTTGTCAACTTCTAGGTTCCTATACATCCTATGGCATATGATGTATCCATATACCCTAGTCCTGACTAGCAGCAGACCTCCTCATGACTTAGAACCAGGACAAATTTTGGATCTAGTGTCCTTCCTTGGTCTGACTTTACATTGCCTCATTTGACTCTTGATTTGAACAGAGTAGGCTACAGGAGTCAGAGACTCACAGTGATATTGGTTGCCATGTGGAATGGCTAATTTCTGTAATTCCAGCAAATTGCTGTGAATATTTCTCCTCCCATAAATACCTCCTGAGTCATTGAGTCGCCCCAGAAATACAGACTTCCCAAATCCATAGTGATTCCTCTAAACTGCCATATGTTTAATGACTGCAAACTTACCTAAAGTTTTGAAAATTAAATCATGAAAGAGATAAAAATTTGGTTAATTGTTGGGCCAGGCCATCTTTTATAGTGAAATTTCAGGTTGGTGCTGTTGCTTGTAATAGTGTACATGTGCATGCACACCACACACACACACACACACACACACACACACACATATCCTGCCATTTAATAACCACAAGTCACCATGGAATATGGTATTCATACCAGTGTTAACTTCCTGTTTTCTGATATTTACTGGTTTTTTTTTTTTGTAGCACACATGAAATTTCTAACTGTGTGTTCTATTATATAATGAAAGACTTGGTAATATTCTTTTTAGCACTCACCTCTGCAAAATTCTCAACTGGGGAAGAAAATATGAAGCTCAAAGAGGGAGCTGAAGAGGTGGAATTGATAAGCCCAGACACCTCTGACTCTACTATACTCTGAATGTTAGAAATGACAATCTATTTTAGGAATTATAAATTTACTCTATTATATGCAACTACAAGTAGGGATTTTTCTTTTGAGAACACGCTAAGAGAACCTGAGCAAAACCTCTTCAGAATCTATCCATGTTTTGTCTGATACATAGAACTGGAAAAATAGCAGATCATTTGACATTTACTGTGACATATTTTATGGAAAGCAAATATGTCATGGAACCTTATACACCTGACAATCTCTGTAAGGTTGATAATCTACAGGACTATTTTTCACTTGATACTTACTGTGTGCTCTCAGAGTCCAGATCATTATTTTTTCCTCTATCACACAAGGCTTCCTACACAAAAGTTAAGGTGTAGTGATGATAAATCATTAATTTTCTGTAACAGATTATTTGCATCTTTAGGACAAGCATCTTTTACATGAATTCTCACTTCTTATTAACAAATATTGCAGGGAATATTAGCTAGCAATTTCAAAATTACTTCCTGGAAACACTAGTAAATATTTTGCTAAATGTAGCACTAAAAAATTCAAATTCATTTTAAACAGCATTATTTGAGAGTACAATTATAAATATACATAGTTACTATATTTATATGAGATAAGAATAAAGCACTGTAGTATGATTTTTGAAGGTACTAATTTGTATTAATTGCCTCTGGATGACAAGTTATACAATCATCATGATGTTGGTATTAACTTGTATTTATATTGCCAGACCTAAAAACAAAAGATAATTGTTTTTGCAACAATCTCCATTTGGAGGTATCTGGGAAAAGGATGTGTTGTTCTGAGAATCTCTCATTTATTGCATGGGGTGAGTAATGGGGATATTTGTATTGCATCCATGCAACTATAGCATAAGATCTGACCCCAGCCTATTTAGTAAATTATTTGTTCACTTCATCTAGCCATTCATTCATTTTCTTAACTCCCAAGGCATCGCGCAAGGCTCTGGAAACATGGAGGTGAACCAAACGCTACTCCTGCTCTCAAAGAACTGGAGTTTATTATGAGTGAAAGACACTAAATGTTGTGATAGATGAAATAATAACCTTTAATAATGTATTATTGCTAGAAAAAATATTTAACAATTCATTTTACCCAGGGAAAGGAAACATGAGAAAAAGTCTTGAAAAGGAGGGTATAAAGGACATCCTCAAAGGAAATGTAAGTATTCTTTATATGAGATAATTAATGTTTTTATTTTTGAGTTGTAATTTTGAGTTATTATAAAAATGTAATGTTTATATTTTGAGTTGAATATTCTGTTACTTGCAGCCCAATGTTTCCTGATACAGGTTTTAAGAAGTTATATTATAAAATTGTTATTTTTGTAGGTGAAAACCAGTGCAATATCAGCAATTTCATATGCTTGACTTAGAGCTAATATAAAAGATCACAGTTTTAAACTGAAAAGATTAACAGGATCATGATTTGCACCTTAAAATGGACACAATGACAGAAAAAATACAGGGTAGATTTACGAGGATCCAAAAAAGTAAGCGAGGAGATCTGTTAGAAGACAATAACTGAGTTAAGAGCTAAATTACAGCAAGAGCTCTAGGCAAGGTGTAGGAGAATAGGTGGGAGAAGTGTTAAACAGGTAGAAGTTGAAAGTTTCGTAATTTATTGGAATTAGAATATAAGAGAGAAAAGGATACCTTCAGAAAGATTTTCTGGCTCATGGGGATAATTATACTGTTTAGTATAATTGATTCTAACTCTGTTTGTTCTCACTTCTGTATCTTGACTCAGGACGCTCATGGGTCCTATAAGCCCTGAACCTTCCACCTAACTGAAACCCCCCTCTCTGCTCTTAGTCCTCTGACAGCACTAGTATCTTCCCTCAGCGAACGGTGTTTTGGAGCTTACTGTTACACCACACATTTTGATGTTCAGAAGCATAGGAATTTGTCCTGTTATGTGGAGACAAGAGATGTATGTAAAGACAGGCCTCCTCCACTGGAAGTGTAAGCTTTTGTAAACGGGGACAGGACCCCACCTTCTATGACTTGATTATCTTCATAACACCTGACATAGACATACGCACAAAGAGAACAATATTGATTTCAATTATGGCAGATCAGATATATCCTTATGGCAAAGTGCAGTGAATTTTTTTTAAATGTTGCTTAATTATAGGAAGAGGTGACAGCTGTAACATCCCAGCCTAAGCTGCCTAGTCCCTTCCGATCCCATGTTACAAAACCATGCTCTGTGCCACATAGGGCATAAGACATCTGCCTTACCTCCACCATCCTGATGCCTAGCCTTATTTTGGAAGATAAATAAGGGAACATAAAGGATCTGATATGCCCTGTTATTCTAAGAGCTTTATTATTTAATAAATTATCATTAATAAATCCAGGAGTGACAGTGATTGTTAAATAATTTAAATTTTAAGGATGCTTACAAGTAACAAATTATTTTTTAGGGAACTGTAGAAATTAAAAATAACATCAAAATTCATCTGACATTGAATATTACTTTTTATAGTTATGTAGAATTAGGCACATAGTCTGTCTATACTGCACATGAAACTGCAAAAATTGAAAGATGAAAATCATTTATTCAAATTACCTGCTATTACACAAACAAGTTAATAACAGTAATTAAAAGAATAATTATACATCTACATGCCACTCAAAGGAGTCATTTAAATTATGCAAATCAAGCATAAGGTCATGTAAAGACCTAAGAAAAAAGAGCTAAAATATGCAAAATAGTCTACCCTATCAGTGGTTCCAATATTAGAGGTATTGATATCTCAAGCATGCAGTGTGCATCTCATTTCTAAACCTTTGTACCATAAATCAAATGAATTTTTCTTACCTTATTAAGTACTCTGAAATTTGGTAGTATTTAATAAGGTAAGTACTGGAGGTGGGCTAATTTTATCCAAGAAAAGAATGTTCATTTTTCATATGAGCACTTTATTTTTAAAACTCTGATTTTTTAGTTTTCCAGTTTTGTAAGTGTAAACAAAAAAATATGGGAAACACACAAAAGCATAAAATATAAAATAAAGAACCTATGTTACCATTTTGAAATAAGAATGGTCTCATTTTTGGTGTGATTCCTTTTCTTTATATTTTTAAATATTTTCTTTTTTTACTTTTTAAAAATATTTTATTTATTTATTTTTAGATAGAGGGGATGGGAGGGTGAAAGAGGGAGAGAAACATCAATGCGTGGTTGCCTCTCATGTGCTCCTACTGGGGATCTAGCCTACAATCCAGGCATGTGCCCTGAGTGGGAATCAAACCAGAGACCCTTTGGTTCACAGGCCAGTGCTCAAAGCACTGAGCCACACCAGCCAGGGCCCATTTCTTCTTTTCAAATTTATTTTCTTTTTGGTCATAATATGTATCAAACTCTGTTCTTTTTTATGTCATCATAGCTTTTGTATTTCATTTAATATTATAACATGAACATTTCCACAGATGATTCTTCAAACCTGAATTTTTAATGGCAGCATAAAATTTTTACATATATATGTAATATTAACTATATTATTATTTCATATTCTTATCATTGCACAGCTTTCTTCATAAATTATGTTATAATAAAAATGTATCAACTTGGATGAGAATTACTGGTTATTTCATCTGAACAATTTGCTACCATAGATTAAGAAACTGTGGGGGACTTCCAGTCAAGATGGCAGTGTAAGCAGGCATGACTCACTACTTTGCACAACCACATTGAAACTATAACTAAAATATAGAACAACCATCACTTAGAACCTTCAGAAATCAAGTTGAATGGAAGTCTGACAACAACAGAATTAAAGAAATCACACATTCAGACTGGTAGGTGGGGTGCAAATGTGGAATGGGCTGGCCCCATACCCACATTTGGTAGATAAAAATTCAGGAGGGATATCTCAGGAGCCAGTAGTCCTGGGCCCCCAGTTCAGGGCTCAAGTGACAGGAAGGTAAGTCCATAGAACTTCTAGCTACAAAAACCAGCAGGGATTGAGTTGGTGGAAGAAACTGCTGAAGCCCCAAGCAATTCCTGTTAAAGAACTCATACAGGAACTCACCTTCTTAGAATCAGTCCCTCTGAGCTCCAGTACCAGGGTAGCTGCTTGAAAGGCACCAGTGGTGTACAGGGAGAGAATGAAGTGTCTGGCATCAAGGTTTGCAGAGGCCATTGTCCCTTTTATAAACCCTACCCCTACAGAGCTGGCAAGATCGTGCCATATCTGAGACTCCATTAACCTGGCTGACACTATTTGACCCACCTTGGAGATCCCTAGAGACTCTGCCCCACCAAACGTATGGACCGACCCAAGCTGCTTTTCCATATGAATGGTTAGTCTTAGCTTATGCTTTACAACTTCCTAAATCCTGTCAAACAAGCAATAGCTGGCTTCAGTGAGCCCCAGGCACAGCATTAGCAGCAGCCAGCCTAGATTCGCAGCTTGGCTTCAGTTGGGAATCTCCAAGCCCAGTACAAGCAGCAGCCATTTCAGATTGCTTTGCAGCTCAGGCAGGGTGCCCCTGGCAAAATAAAGGTGGTGGCTGACCTTGGCCTGTACCCCCCAGGAAACCCCAGGGCCAGCACACCCAGTGGATAGCTACAGACCACATCAGAGCACCACTACCCTGCCCCTGCACAGCTGATCCTACATGGAGTGCAGAGCCTGGTGGTAAGTGGTCACAGCCAGTCCTTGCAGCTGACTGGCCTGGGTAAATCCCTCCCATTTATCTGCCAACAGCAATCAAGTCTCAACTACAACAGGAGGGTGTACTCAGTTCACACAAAAGGTGCACCTGGAGGACCCAGCTTGTGTGATAAGGGAGGCTATACTTCTGAACACTACAGGACACCTACTACATTAGGCCACACTACCAATACACAGAGTCAAAGCACCTCTACCTAATACACAGAAACAAATACAGGAAGGCTGCCAAAACAAGGAGACAAAGAAACATGGCTCAAATGAAAGAACAGATCAAAACTCCAGAAAAGAGCTAAATGAAATGAGGATGAGCAACCTATCAGATGCAGAGTTCAAAACACTGTTTATAAGGATGCTCACAGAACTTAATGAGGATCTCACAGAATAAAAGATCCAGTCAGAAATGAAGGATATACTAATTGAAATAAAGAAAAATTTACAGGGAAACAAGAGTAGAGTGGATGAAGTTAAGAATCAAATCAATGATTTGGAACATAAGGAAGCAAAAAACAATCACACAGAACAACATGAAGAAAAAAGAATCTAAAAAAATGAGGAATGTGTAAGCAGCCTATGTGACAACTTCAAGAGGTCTAACATTCACCTCATAGGTGTATGAGAAGGAGAAAAGAAAGAGGGAGAAATTGAAAATCTGTTTGAAAATATAATGAAAGAAAGCTTTCTTAATTTGGTGAAGGAAGTAGACATGCAAGTCTAGAAAACATGGAGAGTCCCAATTATGATGGATGCAAAGAGGACCACTCCAAGACACATCATAATTAAATTTCAAAGGTTAAGATAAAGAAAGAATCTTAAACATAGCAAGAGAAGAGAAGTTATTTACCCAAAGGGGAGTTCCCATAAGGCTGTCGGCTGATTTCTCAAAAGAAACTTTGCAGGCTAGAAGGGATTGGCAGGAAATATTCAGTCATGACAAACAGGGTCCTACAGCCAAGATTGTTCACCCAGAAAATGATTCTATCATTTAGAATTGAAGGGCAGATAAAGAGTTTCCCAGACAAGAAAAACTAAAGGAGTTCATCATCACCAAACCATTATTATACGAAACATGAAAGGGAATTATTTTATAAAAAGAAGATCAAAAGTATGAATAATAAATGGCAAAAAAATACATGTCTATCAAAAATTGAATCTCACAAAACCAAACAGCAAACAAGAACAGAGACAGAATCATGGATACGGAGAGCGTTTTGATGATTGCCAGATGGGAGGGGGCTGTGAGGGCGTGGGTGAAGCAGTGAGGGGATAACTTAGTAAAGTTGGTAGTTTCAGAATACCCATGGGGGTGTCAAGTACAGTATAGATAATACAATTACCAAAAGACTTATATTCATATGACCCAGGGACATGGACAATGATGGGGGGATCACCTGAGGGAGTAGAGGGCACTGGGTGGAGGAGGGCAAAGGAGGAAAATCAGGAACAACTGTAATAATAGCATAATTAATAAAATATAATTTAAAAAATGGATACTAGACACAATAAATAAAAATAAATGGTGGTTATAGCTATAGATATAGAGTTAGATTTAGATGTAGAATCAGGGTTTAGGAATAATAGATATAACTTATCTAAATTTTTCAATGTAACAGACTTCTTTACAGAATATTTGGGACAGTGTGCATACTATCAGAAATCAGATCACTATATGAGAGGGAACCCAAAAACTCCAGAATTTATTTTTAAAAACTTGTGTATTTATTCTTACATGTTTAAACTTCAGTCACCTTCAAAGTACTCTCCATTTGGTGCAACACACATATGGAGGCATTTTTTCTACTGCTCAAAGCAATTTTTGAACTCTTTGATTTGGATGCCTTTTAGTGCTTCTGCCACTTCACCTCTTCCACATCAACAAAACGTTTTCCTTTGAGGGCTTTTTTCATCCAGGTAAACAAAAACAAGTTGCTCAGGGTGAGATAGGGAGGTTGGAGGATAGGGTTGTGCTGTTTTGGGTAAAAAATTGCTGAACACTCAGTGCAGTGTGAGCAGGTGTACTAGTACATCACTCACCATGAAATGGGCAAATGCATTGAAAGAGTCTTCAAAACACTTTACTGAAGTTGAACACAGCCTCTCACAACAACACCAGCTGGTACACTGATATAGATGGCTTCCTAGAACACTCACCTAGCAGGGGAAGCCCTGTAGTATAAGGAGCCTGCCCTCCAGAAGATAATTCCAGTTTTGGGGGGGTCTCCCCTTGTAAAGTTTTCAGCAATAATTTAAAAAATCTCATTTTGCTAGTATGTCTTTGATTATTAATGAAGTTGAACTTTTTTCCATATTTTTTAGGCCTTTTGTTTTTCTGTCTCTATTAGATGGCTGTAAATGACCTTTATTCATTTTTCTCCTGCATTGTTACTTTTTAATCATTTACTAGAACTCTATTTGTTCATATTTGCTACAAATATTTTTTCCAGTTCATTTATTTTTATTTATATTTTACTTTACAAATTTATTTATTTTATTATATCTTGATGTGTATAAATAAATATTATGTTTATATGTAGTCAAATTACTACATATTCACCTTTATAATGGTTTCATTGTTTTTGTGCTTTAAAAAAATCCCTTGCCATTTTAAGAATTTTTTTCTAGATCCAAATGAAAATTCTGTTGGTAAATAATATAACATATTGATTTTTTTCTCCCAAAAAGCCAGTTTTTATAACACTCGTTGAGTTAATTCTCTTTTCTATTGGATCTATAGTAGTTTATAAATTAATTTATATATTAGCACTTGCTTTAAAATTATCTAGTTTACTACACTAATTTGTCTATTGATTCTTACATACATATCGTACTCTTAATTTCCTTATTCTGTACTATGTTAATATTTTGGAAGGCAAGCAAGCCCACACTACTTTTATTTTTCATATGACATGCATTAATATTTAAGATGAACTTATCTGAACATTTTCAGAATATATTCCAAAAAGATAAACATTTATTCTTTTAAAATTATCTCATTATTTTTGAACACTTAAAAACATCTTCTATATTTGTACCTAATACAAAAGAATGGTAGGGAAATATTATAAAGTACCTCATACTTCTTCCAAGTACTTGTTAAAAGCATCCTCAGTTATCCTCTGTAAAGAGAGGATTAATTTATTCTGCCGTACACACAAGAAATCCAAGATTTGAAAAATTTATGTCTTACCAAGGATTCTAGTAATAGTGCAGGTAACAAAAAGTCCAGTCTAGATAGACTGTACCTCAACTTGATCCTGTGCAGAGGAATTTTTCCCAGCACCAGAAATAAAGCTCTTATGATACATTCTATACTGGAAACTTGTGCCAAGAGGACAAACTTACCCAGAGCCTGAATCATAACAGTTTTTTATATTGAATTGGGAGGAAAACCCAACAGTTCCCCTGAAAACAATACTGGCTTTTAATCAATGGCAAAAATCATTAAAATGTTCAGCACAGGAAATCTCTGGTTATGCAAGAAAAAAAATTACTAAAAGAGGTCTTTCTCCAAAGACTCACAATAAAAGGCACTGAAAGATTTAAAGGGAGAATAACACTCCTGCATAAACCAATGAGAATCAATAGACACACTAGAGCAGAAACGACAGCACAGAAATGGGTACCATTCAAGAGATTTCTTCAGTTTCCTCAATTAACCAGAAAAATACATGCACTTATTGACATCCCTTTCACAAGTCACAGGATTTCCACTTTCCATATTAAATTTGTAAAACTGTGTTAAAATTTATAAATTCCAAATTAACACATCATATTAATAATTTATAGTATTGTCAAGAAAAGAAGGGTAATTTTAAACCCAGTGCATAAAGATACCATTTTCTTATTCTTTAGAATAAGAAATTGAAAGGATCTTTGTGGATAGAGATCAAACAATAATGTATCATGCAACTTTGCAACCCTATGAACTTTGCATGTATGGTCATCTTTGTTCTAAAATTGAATTAAGTTTAAAAATAAGTCATTGCTATCTCAAGTTTATATCTGAAGAGTATGAAGCACAGAACAGTACAATGTCTTTCCTGCACCCAGATAGGCCATTGGTAATTTCTCTCTCCAGCTACAGGTAGTATTTATGGCACCTGTAGGTTAGCAAGCAGTAGAGGAATGAAAACAGATGAAAAAAACTAAATTTAAATAATTACAGTTGGCCAAAAAAGGATATGATTTCAACTACCTACATTATACATATAGATAGATAAATAGATAAGAATAGGTTTATTTTTAACCAGAGGGGAGAGGGGTAGAGATAATGGGGGGGGAAGGGTGAAGGGTTTACAGGAACAAGTATAAAGGACACATGGACAATAACAAGGGGGCGTGGAAACAGGAGGGAGGTGGGGAGGGCTGGGGTGGTGGGGAGGGGTGGGAAGAAAAGGCAGAAAACTGACTGTACTTGAATAAAAATAAAAATATTAAAAATATTAATTTTATTAATAAATATATGGCAAACTAAAGAAGAGAATATTGAGGACAAAAAAATAACTTCTGGTATTTAATATGATAGATAATGATAGAATCTATTTGAGAAAAAATAAGAAACTATATTATAGAGGACTTCAATTAAACTACAAAGTACAAACTTATATACAAAGTCTCAAATGAAAAAAATATATTTTCTAGATGGTAAGTATTTGGGTGTTTAAGATTTGGGAAACTGTGAGTTTAACACAATTGGGCTTGAATAATGGAATTAGAAGATTCTTTTACTACAGTATACTATGATTAATAGAATTTTAAAACAGATCATAATGCTAATAAAGTTTAATATAGCAAAAGGTAAATATTTATGCTTCTACAGGGACATAATGATGATAAGCTCGTTCTTAGTGTTAGTTCTTGGTAAAAATTGTGACAGAAGTATGGCAATTTCCTCCCACTTTCCTCAAATTAGAAACAGTTCTGATATCCTTCTGACAGAAAAAGTTATAAAATGCTGATAGCTTGAATCATAACCTCCTCCAGAGGTTGCGTTTGAAGAGTCAGCTATGGGAAAGAACTATCACTATTTAGTGGGCAAGAGATTTGGGGCAGAGAATAATGTGTTTCCCAAGGATCCCTGAATTCATTCATGAAGACACTTGATCAAACTTTCCCAACCTGGAAAAGTGAATTTAAACTCCTGATGGCCTCTGAACTTAGCCCAAAGTGGTCTTCCATCTGGTCAATATTTCCTGAATATCAATACTATAACATAAAATCTCATGAATTTTAGACCCTGCTCCACTGTACACGTGTTCATTTTAAAATAAAAGTAATAGTTTCTCCAATCTGGGGTAAAGTTGGCAGTCTAGAATAATTCAAGAAAAATACAAAGGCATGTTTATCATTTTCAGTATCCCCTACCCACCCTATTCTACCCTGGCATATTGTAGGTGCCTGTGATATCTTCCTCAGTATAAGAAAAATGAATATGCTGTTTCCTACTAAACTGATAATATAGACAGAAATATATTATCAAAAACATGTTACCACTATAAATCAGTCAGCACCACAGCGGAACCAACAGGTGTGATATCAGCAACTGTGGTAGGTAGTTAGACAGGAGCAGAGCAAGGACAGTGGGCTGGGTACAGAAGGTCACTAGAGTGGAAAGCCTAGGGTGGCCAGCAATGGGAAAAACTGAGAAAGCAAGAACCTTGTTCCCAAGGTAACCTTTCCTCTGTTATCCTTGCTTATTATGCAGATTAGGCCCATTGACCTTTCATACTGCTGGTCATTAGCTTGAGACCCCCTCCCCTGACCTTTTCTCCCCTGGCATATCACTAGTCATGTGGTTTTAGACCCCCTTATAGAGGAGGAACAGGGGGCAGGAGAATAGCCTCATATGACTCCCATACAAGTCCTTGTACAACCACTCCCTTAAGCATTAAGCCCTCAAGACAATGAGGGTCTGATAGGTACCAGATAATTTTAGGAACAAAGCCTGGGGTCTGTTGACCACAGAGACAGAGTTTTGGTCAAACTAGAGATAACATCTAGGCTCCAGTTGTGCTTCTGCTCCAGGCCTAGAAAAGCAGCAAGGCCCGGGGAAGGGAAAGGGGCATCACCCCACCTGACATCAGGACTAATGACCTCCTGCCCTGGTACCAACCAATCAGTGGACACAAGAACCCTGCAAGAATACACCTGGAAAGCTGATGAATATTTTATTGATACGGCCCCTGGGACTCCCCTAAAATCTCAGCCCTGAAAAGCCCTTAGAACAGGACCCAGGCTAGTTTTGCCTGTCTCTCTTTCCTAAGCTCCAAGGACCCTTCTTTTTGACTCTGTAGCTTGTTGCCTAAGCCCATTTTTCTACAGCTCACTTTGTGTACCTCTGTGACTTTCTAAATGAACTTTGGAAATATTTGAGCCTTGGCTCTGAATTCTTTCTTAGTCAGAACTCAAGTCCTGAGGTTGCTGAACTAAGGTGCAATCTCCTGCAACTTTCCGGTGCTGTTTTCACTGCCACCAGAAACCACTTCTTCTGTTAAAATAAACTGTGGTTATTTATAATGGGTATGCACTACCTGAATCATTAATATCTGCCTTTGGAAAATACACTGGCCAGTTCTGTTCTGTGGCAAGCCAATTTTTGTGTATAAATATGACCAGAAATAGTTTCTCCACAAGTAACAGAATTAAGCAATTACAGTGAAGTTAGACAACATAAAAGGTCACTTGAGATAATTCAGTATCAAAAAGATTCTAACACCATATTTTGTGGTGTTTAAGCTTGAAGCTCATTGCTCAAACTTCCAATATCTCTATAGAAATTCAAATTAGAGGCAAAAATGAAAGACATAATTTGGTAAAATGCCATGGAATATTTACCAACAAAAGATAAATGATAGTCATGTAAATTAATATTTTTCTATGGATTCTTATTGAGTTATATAAATGTTTAAGGCACATATCAAAAATCAGGAAAATATCTAGATACAAGGTTACCTTGCAAAATGTTCTCAGCTTGGGCACTAGCTTCTCTGTAATAAAAGTCCATATTTAAACCATGAGACCACATGGAAAAGTTTACCTATATGAAAGCAAACTTTTATAAGAAGAGGAAAAGGAAGCTGCTCCTAAATTATGACAGCAGTTGATGCTATATATGAAGTAGTCATGATCTACATCTATAGGAGTAGAAATGAAGTGAAAGTTCAGATGCCAATGTACTTGTATCGGAACATTAGCACATCCAATGTATTGAAAATCATCAAGGTGGGGGCTTTTTCCTTTCCTCTTATCTTTTGTAACTCTTGAACAGAAGAATATTAATACGCATTACATTTCCAAGAGAAAGCAAAAAGTAAAAATGAGTGCCCAATACCTGTCAGACACAATCACGTACCTCCATATTATAAATCTGCCCTACCATGACACTATCACCATTTTTAATGTGAGCTTTAGATTCAGCGAGAGAGGTCAAATCAGGCATACAAGCTCCATCAGCAAGCAAATGGCCCAGGCAGAAGTTGAACCAGACTTAAAATGTGAAGGATTTACATTCTACTTCACTAGATACTGCTTATCTCTCCCTCAATGCTGCCCCCACTCTCCCACAAAGAAAATACAAGAATTCCTCCAGAGGGGAAAGCCTTTTGTTTTCTACCCAAAGAGTGGCAAATTTATCTGAAACTTACCTTCAATTCCATTCAATTTGTGGTTCAGTCATAAGGACAGAGGACAGATTATGACAGTTCATTGGAGTTCTCTAAAGCAAATGTTTAAAGAGCTTGTATTCATTGAAATCCCATAGAAGATTCGTTTAAGATCCATATTCCCAAGGCCCAATTCAGATCTTCTATAAGCAATTCCTGGTGGTGGTCACAGGCATGTGCATTTTTAACAAATGCTTCTGTGGACAAAAAGGGGCCTCATACTAAACTTGACAAGCTTAGAGGAGGCCTGTGTGGCAGCCTTACAAACTCAGAGACCTAAGGTAACCACAAAGGATGGTCTGAAATTAAAACTTATTAACTAAAAGTTTATATGAGGTAGTTATGCTCTAGGCTAGAACCTCCCGTGACAAAAGTCATTCTTTATCTTAATTAAGCCTATCTATTGTCTTTTTTGCATCTATGATAACACACTTTTGGAATGTCAAATTTCCTTTTCCCAGACCCCTCAAAGCACAGGTACCACACCAGGGGCACACCACAAATCCCCTCACTGTGACTGTTACCATGTTCGTTGTTGAATGTTACTACCCTGTACCCACCTGTGTAAAACAAGAATGTGTCTATCATTTTGCTTTCTACCCAATCTCAGAGATTTTCCACTTAGCTGTCTCCCTCCTCCCTAATCTATCACAATGTAACCCACTTACATCTTCTCTTCTTATTATAAATGCATAAAATGAGGTGCAAAATGGCCATTTTCCAGGGCATTTTTTCAACCCATTGAGATTTTGCTTCCCTGCAATTGTGGTCAGTTTGGGTCAAATAAACTAATAAAAACTCTTACGGGTTTGGACATTTTCTACGTTGACACTTCAGTGATTCTTTACACAGGGTAAAAATCCCTGCTCTAACCAGAAGAGAGAGTCTAATCCTAATTCAATCCCAAATGGCTAGTCCCCAATGGGCAGCTGGCAACAACACCTTGAACAGCCCAGCACCAGACCCCCACCTCTTCAAATAGTTAAACTCCGCTTGAAGGCATGTTCCAGGAGTTCACTGTCCTCCAGAGGGGGAAAAATCAGCACTAATATGGATTTCCAGTTTTCTTCAGATTAAAACTAATTTTAATCACAGAATTACAACATCAAGACATATTAAGACCTTATAAAGTTACGAGATAAACTGGTCACTATAGTCCTACACTTAATGAACTGTGAATATACAAATAAAGTAAAACATAACTAAACAGATAAACAAATACCAGAACAAGGGCAGTTTCTTTGCATATTAGAAAATAATTTCAAAAAAGGATCCTTGGAATTTTCCAAACAAAATAAGGAGCTTTGTAATACACCAAATAATTTTGCCAGGTATATTACAATGAGAATATAAAATTTTAAATACATCTGAGCATTATAGGTTCTAACTTTTTATGATATCAAGTTAGAAAGAAACTTAAGGACTCTGCTATAGCCCAAAGAGATGGCACAACTCAAGTCATCCTCTACTAAAAGAATCCTATAAAAACTTCAGGTCAAGATGGTGATGTAGGCAGACATGACTCACCTCTTTGCACAACCACATCAAAATTACAACTAAACATAGAACAACCATCACTCAGGAATGTCAGAAATCAGGTTGAGGAGAAGACTGACAACTACAGAATTGAAAAAAACCACATCCATCCAGACTGGTAGAGGGGCACAGATGCAGAACGGGCTGGCCCCACACACGCATGGATAAAAATTTGGGAGGGATATCTTGGGAGTGAGGAGTCCCAGCTGCACACCAGGCTCCCCAGCCCAGGATTCCAGAGCCAAGAAGATAAGTCCCCACATCTTCTGGCTACAAAACCCAGCAGAAATGAGTCAGTGGAGAAGGCTGCTGGAGCCCTAAGCAGTCCCTCATGGGGAAGCCACACTCAGACTTGATCCCTCTGAGCTCTAGCACCAGGGTGGCTGCTTGAAGGGCACAAGTCGTATACAGAGAGAGTGTGAAGTGTCTAGCATCGGAGTGAGCAGAGGCCACTGTGCCTTTTCAGAGCCCTCCTCCCACAGAGCCAGTAGGCTAGTACTGTATCTGAGACTCTGTCAACATGGATAACACTGTGTGAACCATCTTGGAGATCTAAAGAGGCTCTATGCCACCCAACTTATGGGCCCACCCAAGCTGCTTTCCCATAAGAATGTCTGATCTTGGTTCCTAAAATCTCTCAAACAAGCAACAGCAGGCTTCAGTGAACCCTAGTGCAGCCAGATTGGAGTCACAGCTTGGCTGCAACTGGGAATCTCCAAGCCCAGCACAAGCAGCAGCCATTTCAGATTGCTTTGCAGCTCATGCAGGGTGCCCTGGCAAAATAAAGGTGGTGGCTGACCTTGGCCTGTACCACCCAGGAAACCCCAGGGCCAGCACACCCAGTGGATAGCTACAGACCACATCAGAGCACCACCACCCTGCCCCTGCACAGCTGGTCCCACATGGAGGGCAGAGGGTGGTGGTCAGTGGTCATAGCTAGTCCTAGTAGCTGGCTGGCCTGGGTAAATTCCTCCCATTGACCTGCCAACAGTAACCAAGGCTCAACTACAAGAGGAGGGTGTACTCAACCCACAGGGTGCACCTCAAGTACCCAGTTTGGGTGTTAGGGGAGGCTGTACCACTGGACACTACAGGACACCTACTACATTAGGCCACACTACCAAGACACAGAGTCAAAGCACCTCTACCAAATACATAGAAACAAACACAAGAAGGCTGCCAAAACAAGGAGATAAAGAAACGTGGCTCAAATGAAAGAACAGATCAAAACTCCAGAAAAAGAGTTAAATGAAATGGGTATGAGCAACCTATCAGATGTAGAGTTCAAAACACTGTTTATAAGGATGATCACGGAACTTAGTGAGCATCTCGCAGCATAAAAAAGATCCAGTCAGAAATGAAGGATATACTAATTGAAATAAAGAACAATTTACAGGGAAACAAGAGTAGAGTGGATGAAGTTGAAAATCAAATCCATGATTTGAAACATAAGGAAGTAAAAAACAACCACACGGAACAACAAGAAGAAAAAAGAATCCAAAAACATGAGAATAGTACAAATAGCCTCTGGGACAACTTTAAGAGGTCCAACATTTGCCAGAAGGAGAAGAGAAAGAGCAAGAAATTGGATATCTACCTGAAAAAAAAAAATGAAAGAAAACTTCCTTAATTTGGTGAAGGAAATAGACATGAAAGTCCAGGAAGTGCAGAGTCCCGATTATGATGGATGCAAAGAGGCCCACTCCAAGACACACCATTACTAAAAGTCCAAAGGTTAAAGACAAGAGAGAAAGCAAGAGAAAAGTTACTTACCGGAAGGGTGCCTCATGGGAGGGATGAGGGGGAGAATGTGTAAAAAGGCAAGGAATTAAGAAGTACAAACAGGTGATTACGCAATAGCCATGGGGTTGTAAAATACAGTATAGGAAATGGAATAGCCAAAGAACTTATACACATGACCTGTGGACATGAACAATGGTCTGAGGGAGTAGGGGGCACTGGGCGAAGTGGGGCAAAGAGACAAAATCAGGACAACTGAAATAGCATCATCAATAAAATACAATTTTTTGGAAAAAGAATCCTGTAAGAAATGGGAGGCTTCCCAAAAAGATCTTGACATAGCACCTCTGGGTCTGCCGTGGATGTTGCATTCCTACCGTGCACCTGCGCACTGGAATGCTGCTACCTAAGGGAATGGTGCTGGGTAACACAAACTGTGGAAAAGGAGGCAGCAATCCTGGTCCCCCTCCTGGCTTCTACTCTGCCAGGTGCAAACTACGTTTCTTTTAACAGATCACTTAGTTTGTCAAGACCTTGGTAATAATAAGAAAGCATGTGAATCTATTTAAAGAATATAAACTTTTTAAAAAAATTTCTTTAACCCTACATGATCTGACTAGAAAGACTAATCATTTATACTAACATTAATCATATTAATACTTTTAAGAAAAGATACACAAGAAAATCAGAAGGGAAAAGTATTTTTCTAAAATAAAAACACATTTTAAAGATATATGTAAATAAGAAAGGTTGGATAGAATTATAGTTTCAGTGTTTAATGAATAAATATCCAAAACACATTGCTAACACATATTCCAGTAATTTTCTTGAAATTATCAAATATGATATTGTCAATAAAGATAGCCCTCTGCTTTTCATTTTGAATAATCTTATTTTTTCATCTACATCCTACTTAATCACTGGAAAGATTAATGTTACCTAAGTAACTATACATTTTTGAAATCTTATTTATTAGAAAAACAATTGAAAAATAATTAAAACTGAAAATTAACAGAAAATATGTGTAATATCTGAAGTATTATCTTATAAGATAGTCCAGAAATAATTCTAAATTTTTCATGTCTTAAAATACCTAAGTACCAAAATGTATTTCCTGTAATTAATTAAGAAATGCTGTGCTCATATGAGGGGGCAACCCCCCAAACCAGAATTATCCACTGGAGGACAGGCCCTTGTAGTACAGGCTTCCCCCACCGATTGCGTGTTCGAGGAACCCATCTGTGTCAGTGCACCACCTGGCCTTGTTGGGAGAGCCTGTGTTTGGCTCAGTGAATTTTTTTGAAGACTGGTTCGATGTGCTTGCCCTTTTCATAATGGGTGATTTAGGAGCGCATCTACCTACACCACGCTGAGTGTTCAACAGTTTTGGACCAAAAACAGCCTGACGTCCATGCCCCACCCTCCCTATTCACCTGATCTCACCCCGAGCAACTTTTTTTGTTTGTTTCCCCAGGTGAAAAGTACTCAGAGGGAAATGTTTTGACATTGTGGAAGAGGTTAAATAAAAAACCAGCAGAAGCACTAAAAGGCATCAAAACTGATGAGATCTGAAACTGGGCAGTTGAAAAAACGAGCAGTGGAAAAAACATCTTGATAGGTATATTATATCAAATGGAGAGTAATTTGAAGGTGACTGAATAAAGAATGTGTAGGGTAAGTGGAGGCAATCTGGCTTCCTTGTCCAGGTTTCTGGGTAACTAAGGGGAGCAGTGTTCCCATAGCCTTGAGACTGGGTCCAATAAACTGTTCCCATACCATGAAGTGGGCTGGCATTTTTCTGGTTCTGTTCCCCTCTAGTGCTTAAATACGTAGGGGCTTCTCACTAGTTAGCCATGCAGCTTGCAGCGTGTGTGGCTTGCCCACCTGTGAATAAAGGTATGTCAAGCATCCCCACAGCTCCTCATTTTCTTCCATCTCCCAGCGGCTAGAGTGGATCTGTCCAGCTTTGATGGGCTGCAACACAGAATGTAAGAATAAATACCTAATTTTTTGTAAGTAAATTCCAGAGGTTTTTTGGTCCCCCTTCATATATACAGCATCGTAAACAAATCTACCTTTCCTCCAACTGATAGAGAAATTAAGGGTAGTCTAAAGCAGGCTTCCAGCATCTTAATAAAGACCAACACTTAGGGGAGCCAGGAACTCTCTAAGCCCTTTAAATGCAGTATCTTGTTTCATCTTCTCAACAATCTTAAAAGTCAGTACCATCATTACCCCCATTTTACGGATGAGAAATCAAAGAATTAGAAAGTTGAGTAACCTTGGCCAAAGTCACACAAACATGAAATGAAAGAGTTAAAATGTAAATACAACTTAAACTCTGTTTACCATCCTAATTACCTCATTTCCCTGTCTCTTGATGTTTTGAGAAAGCATTACTTCTTCCCCACACATAGCGACAACTCTCTATTATATGGCTGCTCCGATCAGGTATTTTGTTTTTCATGGTGCTTCAACAACATGAGGAAATTCTGCCGCAAGCCTTTCTGGCTTTTTATGTTACTACCCACTCATCCTCACCCAATTCATCAAGACAATCTCAGGAGGCACAGGGCATCTGCGCATAATGTGGAGGTTCTCAGAGCTGTCCCAGACGAGATGCGGATAGAAAGATGGCTCCAGGATTCCTCCCAGAGACCAGATAGGGGGTAGGGAAAGGTTACTATGGTTCTCCCTGAATGTGAACATGGAAAACATCAAGCCTGCCACTGTGTTGCTTGTTCCCTGAGATGCATTTCCATCACTGAAAAAAAAAAGAAAATTATTTTCTCCAGGAAACCATGTGTATTACATATAAGTCATCCGTGCACTGTTTAATAGATTTGAATATTGATGAGCCCAGGACTTCTCATTTTCCTTCCATTTCTACACTGTCTCCCCAGTCATGGGTTAAACCTCATCACACACGCACACACACACAGAGCCACTTGGTAATATTTCACTGCTAATTCTAAACATGTGTAAGTTATGTATCCTATGCAAAGTCATGTCCTGTGATGAAGAGTATACCTTTGAGGAAGAGTCACCCTGTCCAAATAGATAAAAAAGCAGCTTTTTTTTTTTGATGGTGTCTTACCACCTTATAGAGCACTTTATCTAAATACATTCTTGTGAAAATTGTTTGAAAAGGAGAAATGTGTCATATACTTCATTTATCCATTGAAGAGCTAGGTTCTACAATTCCCTTCCTACTATATGCCAGCAAGATTTGGCAAAAGAGAGCCAAATAAAGTCACACCTTGGAGTGTATCAACACAGTTAGGACCGTGCAAAAGTACATCGAGTGCTCTCTGCCATAAGCTAGGTCCCAGGGAATTTCCACCACAATTTCAGTTCTAAACTCATGCTGTAAAGGAGTCATCTAATTTGTTTCCCAGCCCAACGTCTCTATCCATTGTGAGAAATGAAGCATGACCTCCCCTGTACACCCTGGACCTCCATTAGCTATGGCTTCAAGATTATTCCATACTGTTTGCATCTCTGGTGTGAAATACCTCTAGTTTTTGTTTTTAAATAAAGTGTTCATGAGTCCACCAGCATAAAACTGGTTGAGTGGTTCTTCTTTATTAAATTAATATTTCCTGAGTGTCTGTTTGCACTGAACTAGATACTGAGAACACAACAGTGATAAACCTGGTCCTGTTGTTCATGAAGCCAACACTGTCAGGGAGACATAAAATTATTTAAGTAATTAAAGTGGAAACAGTCCTAGATCTACTTAATTTGCTCATCATCATCTATATTCATTCTGACCAGAATAAAAGAGAAAAAGAGAGAAGGAAGAGGAAGAGTTGACAGAGGAGAAAAGAGAGAGTAGCATAAAAAGTTTAAATTCTGCCCGACATTCTTCTTACTTATAGCATGTCCAGAAGTAAATATTATACAGAAAATAAGCAGTCTCAGTTACGACCTGCCACATATAATGGGAAGATCTCACTACAGAATAATCTAAGTGTTTTGACCATTAAACACAAGTCACTGCCTTCATCTTATCTTCAACTGAATTAATAAAAGTCTAGAAGACAAATAGGTTGTGCTGTTAAAGACAGAATAAATAAATATATCCTCCAATATGGTGCCTTCCTATAGGAATTTTCAAAGGTTACGTTTGACCTTGTATGAATTTGACTGTTTACTGAAATGTATAAATTCTGTCTCTACTCCATGATAGCAGGGTTTATGGTGGGAAAGAAAAATATCAGGCACTTTATTTCTCTGTTTGATATCACAGGTCACTCCATATATAAGTTGAAGTAAAATGGGTGAGGGGAGAGTCCTGTTTTTGCCAAACACTGTAGAGTTCATTCTGTTTTCTTTTAGCTATGCCTAGTGAGTTCTACTGGCATCATTGGTGTGGAAAGCAATTTTGAGAAGATTAAAGCACTCACTGTTAAGACAAAATCTTTTCTTGCCATATTTAATCCCAGTGTAATTCTTCTTGATAGAAATGGGAAGGATCAGAAATTTAAAAAAAAAAAAAGGAAGAGAGGGAGGGAGGGAGGGAGGAAGGAAAGGAAGAAGGAAGGAAAGAAAGAAAAAACCCTTTGTCAGTGGTCAGTGTCTTCACTCTTAATTTCTACTGGCAGACTCTCAGATGAAACATTTGACTATTTCCTTCCAGTTTGTTTCCTCACTGGGTATTGCTAGCAGCCCTGCTGAAATGAACCGAGTTTAAGCAAAGACTCTTTGGATGAATGTGTTCCATGTAATGAAGCAGAATAACAGTATAAAGTGAAAGTCATTGCCTGCATAATTCAAAGGGAAAACTTGTTTTTATCTCTATTACCTATAGGTATTACTTATACTTGGAGTAGGGGAAGAGGCAGTAAATTATCTAGGTATTTGCATTATTTTTTTAAACTTGTTGCATCTTCATACTCAACTACAAAGTTTCTCTTCATTTTGCAAATGGTTCAGTTTTAAATTTAAATGACATAAATAAATAAACCCTTAAGCATTATCTTTGAAACAAAGACTTGGTGTCCCAGAGAAGTATATTTTTTCTATGCAAAAAGATAGCAGTTAACATTTGCATTACTGTTACATACAATAGTACTTAATAGATATTCAAAAGCATGCAAGCCCATGTTACTTTCCCATAAACTGAAGTAGAAAATGTTGAAATGGAGAAGAACAACAAGAATGCATAAATAAAATATGAAAAGTTTTGTCATGTTCTATTAGGGTTTTTCATGTTAGCATCCTATTATATTAGTGTTTGTTTTCACTAATACGGTGTGAAAATTGCTGAAATGATTGCATGGTCATATCTTGTTAGGTGACCAAAATGCTAAAATTATAGGATTCTAATATAAGATGAAAGAAAATTGTTAATATTATAATAAGTTTCTAATGTGATGTGATGGCCCATCTGGTGGGGAAAAAAGTTTAAGTTACTTTAGTGTGATTTCTTGGAAATATTTTCTGTATAAAGGAAGCAGGTGGTAACAAAGGAGGAGAAATTGGGTATGAGGGCATCCCTCCTGGGCTGGATACATGAATAGGAAATATTTCCCTCAGGTAGGCAATATGCTACATGAATTTTTTTATCCATTCTAAACAGTTGTTGGCACTGATTAGCAGAGCTGAGTTTTGTTTGGCGGGGGGGAGTGCTAAATGCAGGAGGTAACTTCAGTGATTTAGTTTTGGTTTCTTTGTGTGTGTGTAAGAAAGCCACTATTGGTAATATTTCTCTTCAAGATTTCCTTTTGTGTGAAAGTTAGCATTAATTGCTCAACAATTATCTAATTGCTAAACAATACAGCTTGGTATCTACTATATGGCAATAAATGTGGGGCATTGCTTAAGTTAAGGGAACAGGTTTTTTAGTGCTTACTGAAAAACATGTTTAATTTATTGCACTTCTTTTATGTGATAATATATTTTTCAGTAGTCTGTTTTAGTAAGTAGTTTGGAGCTAAACCTAAAGCTCACTTTCAATTTAGGCATAAGGATGTTACTTTGCAGTATCAGAAGTAATGAGTCTAATGTAACTTTGAAGTCAATGTCAACTTCTTTATCAAAATTGTGTTTTATGTTGCAGAAATCAGGCATAAGAATCAAATTAAGAGCTGAAAGAAATGTCGGAAGAATAAAATAATTGTAAAGGATGTTACTTACTCTTTTTAAAATACTGATTTCATCATTTTGTAAGATTCCTGAAATATTACATTTGAATGAAGACTGCCACATTCTAGTGTTTATCTTAATGTAATATTTTATACATTGAAGAAACTTTTTTTTTCAAAGATGACATTATCAATGGGTTACAGAATGATTGTGATTGCTTGAAGGGCTTAACATAGGAAATCTAGTCCTGACATACATTACTTTTATGGAAAAATAAATTTATCTCAATTGACTCTTAATGTCAGCTAAAAAAGAAAACCATTTAAAACTGGCTGCCGGACACAAAAATTATCTTAGTTTAAATTAGAATATGTTTTATTAAAAAAAATGACAATGCTGACTTTTGGATAGAACAGATTTTTTCATTGCAATTTATATTTTTTCTTATGAAAGGAAAGGAACTATTTTCAAAAGTTATACAGGATTAAAATAATGGCAGAATTCTGCCATCAAATCCCACTCCCTTAAACACAAAAGAAATATCCACAACACACAGTCCTGCTTCCTCTTCCCCCAGGCCAGTCAGAGCTACCACCTCTCAGGAAAAGAAAGAGAAGTCTATAGCTTAGCTAGACAGATTCCCATTTTAATGTTCCGGCTTCTCCTAGTTGTCTGTGCTTGGCTAGGCTCCTGCTCTTAATCCACAATCACAAGGCCCCTCCTCAGGGTGGGCTGGTGGGGGTCCCTCTGCAGCCTTTCAAACCATGTGGCCAAGACCTTGCACCCAAGTCACATGGTCAAGGGGCCCCACAAGGCTGCTACATCTATCCTGTTTCTCTTCTTTCAAGACCTCAATGCAATATATCTTATCTTAAATGTGGCACAGATTGTGTTTGTTGGAACCAGGTTATTCCTATCTCTTTCTCCTTTACTCCAAGGACTCAACCCATGTCCAATTCTTCAGAAATGGTTTAGGATAAGAGCTATTCTATGGGCCATATGGAGCTCTGTGGTAAATCAATAAAACAAAAAAGCTTAAAAAATAGCTGAGTTAATCATGAGAATATTGAAAATAATAAGTCTTGAATTAGACTTTCTAAATGACAAGGAACTTTACTAATTACTATATCTTCCCCAGTCTTAGTATCTAGTTCTTGTTATCAAGTTTTCTACTGTCCGGGGCAAAGACAATCAGGTGGAAGACATTTCTGAAATGGAAATAAGAATAGGAACATCCATACCACTTTGGGATCCATTTCCAACATTCTCTATGGTTAAAAGATTTACATTAAAACAGGAGATTTAAAATTTCCCATTAAAAAAATGACAGTAACTAGCTCCACTGTGTATCTTCCATAAAAGTGGATTTTCCTATTTCTATATTGCTAGGGTTTTTTCAATGCTGGGAACTTTATATGCTCTAACTAATCAAGATAACAAGATAAAGTCTAAAGTTAAACTTTATCCTAAACAACTTTTCTAATGTTTTCACTAACTTTCTTTACCTTGTCAACATGGTGAAGATGTGACATGTCACCAAGGCCACTGTCTTTATTTCCGTCTAGCACCGGTCAAAGCCGGCAGCGAAACTTGCGCACTGTATTATCTATCACAACGAGAACACTGCCAGTCCCAAATCAAATGCCTTTTTTCCCTCAAAGCCCCAACAACGCTTCCCCCCCCCCAATAAATTAGCAGTGTTTAGAAGGACACTTGCCCACATTCTATAGATTACTTTAAGGAAAAGCTCCATCATCCATAATACATTTGGGCTTCTTTCTAGTTGAAGATTTATATATTTTTTTATGGATGGGTTATGAATATTGACACAGGAGATATTCATTGTTTATTGAAGGCTTGTTTACATAAAAGATCTTCACAGGCTACCCCCTAAGTCTAGAGGTCCTAAACCAGTGTCAGGGAGCTGTCTGGGTATTTTTTCCCACGTATTGCACTGCCATTCTACCAACAATAGAGGCCCATTAACGTTTGGCCCTTCAAGTTACAGCAGCCCAAGCCTCAGTGGCAGGACGTCTGCCCAATATGTAAAATAACGGAATGAATGGATTCCTTGGAAACAATGATAACAAGACCTGGCTGAGCTAACTGTGACAGCATGTGGTAATTTTCCAGCCCGCTGGCCCTGTAAAGGAAACTGGAACACAAAGCGGAGACTGCGGGGCGGGCTGGCCTGAATAGCTGCAAACAAGTGCAGAATATCTGATGATGTCATACACACAGTTTGACAGATGGGGCTGGACAATTTTTCCCCTTCAAACATGTTCTTAACTATTTGTATTCCATTGGCTTCTCACTTGGGAAGTTCAATCCTGTAATCACCTGCTTGAAAGACTAAACAAACCTTAACTGTCCTGTGCTTGATTCAAGTACCACTAGTTTTATGAAGAAAAATGATATCCATTATTAGTGGCTGAATGCTGAGGGGAGCAGTGGGGGAGAGGGTGCTGCTGTGGATTAATGCATCATCTCTGCTTTCAGCTGTGGGCCAGGTTTTGAGTCTAGCTCTGACTGGATACCGCCATACACTTTGAATAGCATAATGAAGTATTGTTATTGCCTCAGTCTAGTCGTTACATCAGGGAAACAGACATGTAAAGTTATCAAAACTGATTATTAGCCGAGCTTTTGAGGCTATAAAATAAATGCATTAAAAGAAGGCCTTTTTTAGTCTTATGGTTGTTCTCAGAAGGTTGACTGTTTTAGCGTATGTAGTGCTGTGTGTCACTATATATAACTTGGTGCTAGGGTGTATCTACAGGCAGCGCTTTCTCAAAACAAGCTGGCATGTAGATCAGCATTTGTGTGTGTGTTTAAGTTGGTGCATGGGAGACAGAGAAAATGAAGATTGACAACATTAATAAAAATCAGACACAACTCAATTAAAATTCACTGAAAATAGTAAATGAACCAGTGTACTTGGTTTAATTGTAATGACACAATTCTGCCTTTTTCCTCCCTTCAAATAAATACTTGCTTTGGATCTCACATGTCTTTGCCATTTTATTCATGTAGTTCTTTTTATTTACTTTTTCATAGAATTTATGTAAATATATGTAGGCTACAGAATGGGTCTCAGATACAGCTTTATTCTTTAATCTTTTCATCAAATAGCCAAAGATTCTGTTTATGGAGAAGTGATATCTGTCCCACAGAAAAGCGTGGCAAACTGCCTCGCCTATAGAAAAAAGAATAATAGCAATAGCATGATAATAAAAATTAATGATTAGGATTTACAAAATACCTTTTCAACTAGAAAAGTACCACACACTAAACTACTCTCTTAGGATAATACCAGATTATAGAAGCTGTACACAAGCTATGCTACCCTTAACTTCCCCTGTGTTATCTAACATAGTTGCTGGGTAGGAAAAGAAAAAGTGATAAATGCAAGCAAGGAGGGTTCTCCTTATCCTTGAAGACAAGTTATGTCCAATTCACTCCTGCCCTCAATCTCCACCCTCACCTTTCATACGTAAAGGGAAATACATATCCCTGGTATCTATCTTCCACCACCCCCAGCTCACCTAGATGCAATCAAACTATACTTTGGTCAACTTCCATGCACTCATTCCATAATGAATGATCACTCTTCTGCCTGGTACTAGGCTATCACTTTATTGTATGCAAATATTCCAACTGAGACCGTGTTACATCTTTAAAGTCAGTGTAAGAAAATTATGTGTACAATGCACATTTGTACCAAAAGCTATTGACAGTAGAGTTCTGGTTCATAAGTACCCACAATCTATTCTTAGGTTATGCCTAAGTGTGGGGGCCTTAGTGGCTGCCAAGCTCACACTGAATGAAAATCTCATGATAGGGCACATGGTTCATGGACAGGAGTTTGTCTCTGCTTCCCACATTCCCCACTAACTAACACCAAGGGCATCCCTTTACATGTTTACACCAGATGGAGCTCCCCATCTGTTACAAAAAGCCAAATTATTTTGTTAATAGCTGTGATGCTCATATTCCTACAAGAGAAGAAGAAGGTGGGAGAAAAGGAAAAGGTGGGGTATAGACAATATGAGTTTTATACTATCACAATTCATAATATGAAACCATACACAAGCTGTTCCTTAAGACCTATTTCTGTTTCATCTAATTCAGGGACCTGGGGCAGGGTGGGGAGGCTCTCTTGGAGGCCTAAAGACCACAGCTAAGAAGTTCAGTTGAGGAACAATGTAATACTTGGTAGGAAAGGAAAACAGAATCTTGCATTCTTATTGTTAATACTGAGTTAAAAGTATGTTAACACACTAGCTTTTTCCAAGTCCTCATCTGAGCGAAAAGCCAAACTACTGACGCTAGTCAAAGTAATAGTCATCTAGAATGATAATCATGACAGTATTTCATAGTGACTATGACTTGGCAAGATGTTTGGAAGAAATTGAAAAAGGAAGTTTCCATACATATTTAATACAACTTGTAAGAATATCAGTAAAGAAAATGCCATATTAAGACCAAGGATTATTCAGTCCAACATGCCAGAGCCATTCATTCTATGGAAGGACATATTGTTGTTCAGATTCACAACTCTAAAAGTAACTAAATTTTGCAAATATGACTAATTCCCTAACAATTTTTGCAAATATGACTAATTCCCTAACAATGAACTTAACCTGCCAAAAAATTACTTGAATCTGTTGAGAGTTTAGGCCTATCATCACTGCTTGGGGTAACAAAACACGTATTTAGCCACCTCATTAAACAGTGTTTCAGGTTTATATGAAGCTTACAGTTCAATTCAATTGAGTAAATATTTATTAAGGATTTACCAAGTGACCGTTACTATGCAATAACAATCAGAAATAGAAAGGTGGACAAGGATGCTTCAAAAAACTTACATCATTTAGAGAGAAATACAGACATGCACAAGTGTCTGCAATGATCATGGAATATGGAATATGCTGTGGAGAAGTACATATGAATTATATAGAGAGTCTAAAAGTAAGAGGACATATGCATGTTTATGCTAGAAATATTACATAATAATTTTTTAACCTTGAGCAAGATGTTACTCATGCATAGCGCCTTCAGCTTTCTATACTGAAGCCAAATCCTGTCTTTTAGTTTTCTGCTTTCAAAAAATACTCTTTATCCCTTTCATTATTTCTGTGGCTCTCCTCTGTAATTTTTCCCATTGTATCACTTGTTTCTCACTTTCCATTAAGCATGTTTAAGTATAACTGGACTTTTGAATTTGGTATAAAAATATAAGAACGAAAAGTCAGTCAGATCTAAGTTTGAAGTAAGATGGGCCAAACCCTTGAGTTAAAAAATGCATAATTAAAATCAATTCTTTATATCCACTGCTCTTAGAGAGCAGTTCAAGAAAAGCCTCAGTTAGAAAAAGATTTGAAGATGGGGGTGAGGCATGTCATGTAGTTCTTATTAATTATTTAGCAAAAGTGTTAGGTAGAGTACTAAAATTTATCATCACACCTAATTCTTCTGTTAACTATGTAACTATAGTGAATGCATGTCATAGCTTAAGTTTGAATTACTGTACCTGGTTTGGGGTATAGCTAACCTATTTTGTCATTTTCTAGGTGTGATATTTGGAAAATTACTGGTCCTTTCTGCTCATTCTTTATTGGTAGAACAAGAATACTATATATGTCACACAGCTGTTAGCTCAGCAACTAGAATATAATTAGTTTAATAAATTCTATAACCTACTATTGTTAACAACAAAATAATAAAGGATCTCCTTTTCTTATTGTATATTCAGATCTGTTACTCAAACTAATGAGAATATGTAGGGAGAGATTCTGTTCAATTTAGGATATTTTGTTTAAAAATATTCTGGAAATCAATTCACTAACATTCATTAAGTCCCTTCTTAAAGAGAGACATTGACATAGGAGCTGCAATAAATACAAAATGAATAAAATTAAATCACCAACCTCAAGAAAATGATAAAACTGGTAAAGTATATTAAGTACCCAAATAATTATTACAGAGGATAAGGTAAATGCTCTAAAATATATAAATAAAGTTTATAAGAGAATCAAAAAAAGGAAAAGATACACTTTGTCTAGAGAATAATTCCATTTGCAATTAGAAAAATTCTTTTCAGGATGTGTCTGCCAATAACCTGCAAATTAAATATCTGAAAAAACTATAATTATTATGCAGAGTGGCCCATTTAAAGGAGTCCCACTTAACATAATGTGATTTCAACAGTAATAAGATAAAGAATACATAGTTTTAGTACATATAGATCTTCTTTCTGAAGGGCACAAAGGATTTCTATTGTTGAGTAGTTTAAAGGGGTCACCCTATTTAACAGGATCACAATATTTTTTTGAATAAGGTGAATATGAAGAGATGATGCAAATTTCCTTGACGGAAATGACTAATTTTTATTTGTACTAGTGGACACTACATGAAATCCCATGTGTGTAGTGCCCTCTGGCATTTCTGGGTGTGCATTCACTCTTTTAGCCATCCACCTGGTCATGCAAACCTCCAGGGAAGGGGGCAATTCCCAAGGAGGCCTCTTTCTAGCATATCTTTCTTCAGAGTCTAGCGGTTAGGGTCCCTCAACCCTACCACTCTACCCTCCCCCAGTCTGGGTCTGGGTACCATTAGTGCATTGGAGCAGTAATTTCACTAAATTGTACCTTAGTGGCCCCTATTACGAAAGGAAATGTGAATGCTGCCCAAGCCCTTTCCTATCTGGCAATGGAATCGCAGGTCAGAAAACATCTTTAGCAAGCATAAATTATTAGTCTCACTATAAAAGAGAGCTGACAGATGAAACAGGCATTTCCATGAATGAACAATACAGCTTCAATTCAAAGACTCCTGATTGGGTGTTCAGCCTTCCAGCATAAACAGCTATTCAAATTTTAAACTGTAACCAAGTGAATAAAGAGAAGGAATGCCATGGCCACCTCTGGTTCTTCAGAACAATTCAACAAGAGATGTGATATAAATAAAATGTCAACCTATAGGCTGAGTATTTCTTCTTCTTCCCAAGGGTGCTTCACAGCCCATGAAACAGAAGGCCACTGTTTGAGAACAGAGGCTGCTCTGGAAACCTGGAGAGCCCAGTCCCCCACTGGCTGTCCCAGAGCCTCACCAGGAGATGGTCACTGAGCATATCAGCCTCCCCTGTCTGTCTGAGTCGTTCCCAGCCTCCCCTTTTGTAAGACATTATCTGTATTCATGGGGTGAGGCTGTTGGGGATGAAGCCACAAACATATAATTATAAACCTCATAGCAATGCAAAGCATTCTACTCATAAGAAAAGTAGATGCTGTCAGTTTCTTGCTGTGATGCCACAAAGGAAGAGTACCTCCCTAAGATAAAACTATATGTAGTTAACAAGATGAAAGGCCTTTATCTCTATGTTTTGCCAAAGGATGCAAATCCCAGATGTTTAAAGCCTCCTAGCATTTCTCGGGAGAATGTGATAAGAACCTAAGAACATCTGCAATCTTAGGTTGCATGTAAATCTCTGGTTAAAATAAAAGTGCGTAGCTGTGTATAGCTAGTAACAGCAGACGCGAGAGTGCTTAGTGCTTCCTAAAAGAGAATGCTTCACTATTTTACCAACAGGGCACATTTTTTAAGAATGCCAAAATATTGGACACTTACATGTTGGGCTTAAATTATGTCCCCTTCAATTTCAGAAGGTTAGCAGAAGTAATCTGAGGTCCAAGTAACAAAGGAGGTGATTTGCAGTTACTTCTTTGAGGGACCTTATGTCTGTCTTCTGAAAGACCTACATGCTGAGCATTCTGCCCAAACCCTTGCCCCTGTAGGGTCAGTTTAGGTCTCTTTTCCTACACAAAAGAATACCTGTAGGGAAACTACTGAATATATACTTAATAACTATCTATGTCCCCTAAAATCACAAGATGACTTTTAGTGACTACATTTCAAATCCACCCTATGGTGTGTGGAGTCAGAAACCTGCCCTCAGTGCTCACAGGAGTGTGGGGGGAGCCCAGCCATGGCTTGTCATTTGACCCTCCTGGGCCATTTGAATTATTTCATTTTCCTTTTTCCAGTTCCCATGGATTATTAGTGTCTTGTAACTGTTTTCTTAAGAGCTCATTTATGACTAAAATGTTAACCATGTCTCATGCGTTGCAAATGTAATATCATGTTTTTGGTTTTTTACTGCGCTGTTTTATTTTTTGGTTGTAAGCAAGTTGTGTATTGGAATATAATCATTCTGTTTTTTTTTTAAAAAGGGTACCTGTTATCACAGAAGCACTCGCCTATCAGTGGTTGTTACTGGGTTAATTTTTCAGTAGTGTCCACTGTAAGTTGAGAAGTCTTTCAGTATTGATAGAATCAGAGCACACAAATAGTTCCATTTACATTGAAGACCTAGTCAAAGGAAGTTAAATTGTAGCATACATTTTTTCCATCGTGATACGTTTGCATAAGAACATAATTGTGAAAATTATACTGAAGGCTCAGAAGTAACTACTAAAAAATCTGTTTAGGGATGATATTTCTTTACATTTATTGGCATTACAAAAAAAAAATAGCCCTTTCTGCTCTGAAGTACTGCTTTCTAATTTCCTTGCTTCCTGTCCAATGCTGGGGACATTGTTTTTAGATGCTAAGTGTAAAGTCAATTAATTACAAATCAACAAGAAGTTTTGCTGAGAACTACTCTAAAATGTGCCATAAAAAGAGACAAATGACTTTCAGAAGGAGAAAAATTGTACATGTGTGTGATTAGGTATGTCTCTAATAATCTGTGACCTTGAGTTGAGTTCTCATTCATCTGGTATCCTGCCCATAACTACAGTTTAAACAAGGGTCTAAGTGACCCATGCAGTTTTAAGAAAGAATATTTCCATGACCACCATCTGGCACTACTGTAGTGGAAGCACAATGTGGAAGAGTCTTTTGTTATGAAAAACACTTCTGCTAGGTGCAGCTTCCAACATGGCTATACAATAATGCTGTCAGAAACTAGAGTTCTCACGTAATCTGCCACTAACTGGAAGATGCTAAGATGCCATCCAGTCATTGGGTTGTTGGCATGTGATCATTTTGATGACCAATGATTATCAATTCCTACAACAACATTTCAAAGGACTTTGTTGGCTTGATTTTCTCTACTCCAATCCAGTGATTTTGTTTTTAAACTACAGCATAAGGAGGGAAACTATCTTTTCTTACCCTGGTATGAGTGTGATTTATTCGATTTCCTTTTGCTCTAATCTGAATGAAGCAAGTGCATACTTATTCTGATTCATAGAATTTTCAGAAAAAAAACCTGCACATTATCACTAATTGTCTTACCACTGATCTTTTAAGCAAGGTAATTATCAGGTGTATTTTATAACTAGATGTTACACTAATGATGAAAACTTCAATAAAAATAAACTTCAGACCTGCTACTTTAACCCTATAAATCCTAAAACATTTGTGTCTACTCTAGATAGATGTTTGTCCATGATATTCCAAACTCTTAGTGTACCACGTGTACTTTTTATCCCAACACTCATCATCTTGCAACTACATGTATTCAATGTCTTCTCTTACTCAGTGATTCTCAATTTTGGGTGCACTAAAAAAAAAATCCTGAGAGCTTTTTATAAATACTGATTTCTAGGCTAATAAAGACTGAATCTCTATGTGTTGGTGCTTATGGTAGGCGTGAGGGTTGGGGAAAGGGGGAATTCATACTGTTGTTTTTTAACTGTCAAGGTAATTGTAATGTGCAGCCAGAGATAAGAACCATAGCCTCAGATTGTTAGCTCCATGAAGAACAGGACTATTCCTGTATCTTGCTGCCTACAAAATAAGAACACTCAAAAATTCATGTTGAATAAATCAATATCACATTGTCGTCATGTGCAACACATTGCTTTGTCAACAAAGCCCATGCAGAATTTCAAGAGCTTCCTGTCTTTGAAGCTAACCTTGGACAACTGCCTCTGAGAGTTATTTGTGATGGAACAGAAGTTGATCAAGTTATAACATGAGTTCAAGCCTTCTGTAGTCTCAAATCACCACTCTGAGGTGACCTCAACTGCAGAATGCTGTCCAGCCCCTTCTAGCTACCACCTCCATGCAACCACCAGAGTGCACAGGCAGGAGAAGGACACAGTGGAGAGAGGGTAAGCTGATATGCTCTTCCTGTACCTACTGTACATTTTCAGGTTCTTGAGCATAGAGTTGTGCATGAATGAAACTGAGTGTGTTAACAATTAGAGTGTTGACCTTTTCATTCCCTCATATCAAAAAGTGGTGAGATACAAAGTTGCTGCTTTCCCACTTCAGATATAGTGGTATACAGATATCTACAGGGAGTGACATGCATTCCTGGTCCATCGAGGTTATGGGTCTGGGTCTGGTGGAAGCACCAAGGAAGATGTTGATGAAGGGCGCTATCTGCCCACCATAATAGCAAAATCAAAATACATACCTAAAGTAATTGCTATAAACCTCAGGATAGTGTTTACTTCTGGGGAAGGAGGAGGTAAGAATAGGATTAGGTACATACAGGAAGGGTAGCTGAAAACATTCCAGTTCTTGACCTAGGTGGTGGTTATCAGGGTGGTAATCTCACTCAAAATAAGCTATTAAGCTACATATTTGTTTGGCATGGTTTTCTCAATCTGGGTTTTGTTTTATCATCAAAAATTAAAATGTATTAATATTGAGCAAATAGTTTATACCAATTTAAAATAATTCACATCACTGCAAAAATAAGTGTACAAAACATTAAAAAATCTATATCTGAATTCAACTTGTCTTTTTCAAATTTATTTACATATTAGTTATTACCACCTGTTGGGTTATTGGACTCTCTAAATGTGTTCTTCCCTCCTCTTCCAGGCTTCAAGGGGTGTTCCTTCAGTTAGTGCTGTGGAACTTGGAGAATAAGTTTGTACCCTCTCAATAGAAACCATCTGTGACATTAGTGACTTCTATCAAGTGCCTGTTCTGCTTCCCTCTTTCCAGACAGGAGAGTCCAGCTTTTCAGCCTGTCATCATGGGACAACACCCCGAGCCCCTCGAACACCTTAACCCTCTTCTCTAGACATGCAGGTTTAGTTGGGAATATAGAATTCAGGGACAATTTAAGTGGTGTCTCCCAGCTTTATACTTCTTCTACCATTCTATTTCCTTCTCAGTTAAATTCTAATTATGCAATAATTTAGATGATTCTTTTCTTATGTTTCCCCAAACCTCTGATTTCTCCTTAAAACTCCTTTGTATCTGTCTGTGCTTTGTGAATTTTGCCAATTTCTCCGTGATTCTGACTTCTCAGGTCTTCTTATTTTGTCCTTTTACACTTCCTTTCTTTCCTCTGTTGGTAAGTATGCCTTCCAAACACTCTTTTTCTTCCCACTGTTTCCTGAAAGAAATAATGAATATCTATATACTCCCTTTGTAGTTTTCCATGCTGATACCTACTTCTCACCACTTCCAAGGCTACATATTTCCTGAAGTAAATTGCATTACTCACCGCATCCAATTGTCATTGACAGACATTCACGTTCATATCCCCTCAAGCCTGTTTTAATTTATTAGCTTGAATTCTAACTTTTAGGATTCTATTTGACAAAGAACATATTAAATCCTTACTGATGATAATAATCCTAATAATAATTCCCACTTACATCATATTTTACTAATGAAGTACGTGTATTTTCTAAATTAAAAAAAATGCACTAATCTTCTTAACCCTCTAGTAAGCCAAGGAGAAAGTATAATGATTCCCATTTTGCATATGAAATCACTGAGGTAAATTATGTCTATTTTCCCAGTGGCTAAATAGAGCAGGAAAGAAATAAATGACAGACTCCCAGTCATCTGCTGGGCCATGAAGAAAAAATTTTTTGAAACTCAAGAAAATTCAGCTAAACCCTTTGTGCCAATGACTTAGCATTCCCTCCCTTGAAATGATTATAGTGACTATTTATTTAAGAAATTCTGAGATAGCTCATGTATGTCATCCTACCCTGAGGAGGAAATGTCAAATGAGTGAGAATAAGAGAAATGTCAGGAAGAACATGACCCACAGAGGCGATTAATGTGGATTTTATCCATTGAGATATAAAATTTAAATGAAAATCCTTGACTTAATGCACCCCGAGGATGAAGAATCCCTGGAGATACTTCTAAGACCTGAAACAGTGCCTTTCCAGGGTTCAGATACCTGACTGAACTTTCTCTCAGCCTCTTTTTCCTCATACAATGCTGCCCCTGACTTGAGAGGCTATGTCACATGAGGGGAAATAAAAAATCACTCTTAACTTGATTCATACAGTAGAACTGGAAGGAAATAGAAATGATTCCCCAATCTGTTCCATGACATTAGAGGTACAATAATTGTAGAATTGATGAAGAGAGAAAAAAATAAGAAAGAAATTATAAATTGAAACTTTAGCCTTATACTCAGTTTTAGATATAATTTCTGTCTATTATAACACTTAATGTATAGATAAGAAGCCTGTAGGAAAACCCCCTGATGCAGGCTGAACTGACATTGGATTTCTATATCTTGCTTGCTGTAGCAATTCAATGATATTGAGTGTTTTGAGTTTGTTTCATGGTTTTTTTTTTTTTTCTTTCATGAACCAGTTGATTTCCCCTCAATTAAAGCAGTTAATCCTGTTCAGCTAGAATTTCCTTGTGTCCAGGCCCAGTTCATGGCATCTGATATGCTCATAATTCCTTCTGATTACCAGGCCATACACAGCAACAGGTTTGTCCCAGTTATACCTCTTATTTCCTATATTTCTTATTAGAATTTTATTCCTATTATTATTATATACTCTTGTGGACAGTGGAGTCCTCAAAGTCTTTCTTTTTCACATTCAGGAGAAATTCACCCTACTTATAACCTTCCCTCTTCTACTACCTTTGACACTATAATCACGGTCAATCTTTGCCAAGGAGTAAAGGGAACACTGAGAGGACGCCCTCCCATGTTGCACATACATCTTGTACAAATCAAAATGTTCTTCTGGGTTCCTGTCTGCCAGCTTATGAGATCCTTTAATAAAAATTAAGATAGTCAGGAAAACACCATTTTGCTGGAACTTTACAGAAAAGTATGGTCCTCTTTGACAAATTTAAGAAAAACAGGTGAGGAGGCGGAATTTTTAGGCAAAAGCATTAAATGTCCAGGATGGGCATTATGGCAATATATTCCTCTGAACAGAGCTTCAAGGCAATTGTTGCAAGTGCCCAATAAAAGAATTGAGTAGATCAGATTGATTCAGGGTCTCTGTTCTATTCCATTTCCTAATCCCTTACTGCATTCTAAGAACTCTTTAAAAAATCCCTTGGCCCCAATAACTACTCTGGGTACCACAGTATCCTTAATACCCTAGTATTAAGACTCCTCTTTGGAACTGGATTGGTTGGGATAGTAGGAGGAAAAAGAGCCAGGTTCATTGTGTATACGCCTACTATGCAAACATGTACTTCTATGTTGCAAAATGAGAAAAGAAAGGAAAAAGAGACAGTTGCAAAATTATTTTTTATGTCTGACAAGTTATCATTTTATTATTTTTATATTGAGATATCATCTGATGTCTATCCCAAATATAGGCATTCACAGCTTTTTGCTGTGAACATGGAAAACCATTAGTGCTGACAGGCTGATCATATTCTCAAAAGGTCAGGATCTGCTGTAGCAGTGCTTTTTCTTCATCAACTGTCATTTTTGTGGGATCTTTTTAACTTTGGTGTCAACATATGTGTTCTTCACATCTGGATTGACATCCTCACTTCAAAACCTCTTTGCCTCGAATGCATGAAAAAAGATAACATATTTTTAATAATTAAAACTAATTTTACAGAGATAAGTATCTGTAATATTGAAAATGCATCAATTACTAATCACTGTTTTTCTTTGATGTTTACTTGGAACTTCTCTCCGAATTTGGTGAGGTAAAAATGAACAAATATCATTCATTAATCTTTGGTGAGGGGAAAATGGGCAGGTATTATCAATACCCTTTAACAGGTAACAATACACAGAAGACTCCTGAAAGAGTCATCTGAGAATGAGAACTAAATCTCCTCATTCTCAATTAATGTTATCTTATTTTGAATCAATCTCTGAGGAGTGTACTGTTGGAGTATAAGTTTGTAGAGCTTCAAGGTGTAATACAGCCTGTCCCTCCAATTTGGGTTCAGGAAACTAGATGGAAAGAAAAAGAATGGAAGGAACTTGGTGTTTGAATTGAGGGCCAGAGATGAAGAAGGAGTCAATCACCTTCCCTCTCCCCCTACTGTTCATGGCTTCAATAATCCTACATCCCAGACTTTCCCTTCTTCCCATTTCCTAACAATGCCTTTTTTACTCCATCTCTAATCCCCAATTTGCCAATTCACATCACTGCAAATATTCATACTGCAATTCAAAACCTACCTTCTGTGGAAAGATTTCTATACCAGTTTTTTTACCCCTCCTACAATAAAATCACTCTACCATTTTGCAGGTACTTTCATGTACAACACCTCAAAAGTGGAAGGAACTTTGGGGATGAGTTAGCCCAGGTCTTGTTTTCTAAACAGAGGACCCCCAGATTTAGAGAGATGAAATGATTCTCCAAAGTCATACAACTATAATGCAACTCTTTTGACTCTGCTCTCAGTGATTTGTCCTGCTGGGTTTTTTGTTGTTGTGGTGGTTGTTATTGTTGTTGTTGTTGTTTTTATGGAAATCTTTTATTTTACTCTTTTTTTATTGTTGTTTTATTATTTTATAGGAATGAGGAGAATTTCCACCTTTGCTATGCTAGAGGGTTGTTAGTGATCCCAAACTCATTTGGGAACAAAACTGGATCAGAGGCTGTCAATCCTAAAGACCCTGGTCCAAATTCCACACAACCTGAAGAGTGACCAGAACCTTTTTTGGGAGAAATGATATGGGATGTCGATGAGTGTATGTATCTGACAGTAAACCACAGAGATCTGTGCTTTAAAAATATCTGTGTCTTAACAAAGTCAAGGATAGAAAAGTACCATTCAGATACTGAACTGCCTATACCTGGTACCTCCATTGTCCAAAAGCTTCTGCACATTAAAGCTAACAAGTTCTCCTAAAACAACATCTGCCTTTTCCCACTCTGTTTGAGCTTGTTATTTTAACAAGTTGGAAATTTCCAAATTCCTGAAATTTATGAATCTCACATTCAGCTTTCCAAGTCACAACTCAGAATATCATCAAGACACCACCTTCGCAAATTCCCAGCTCAAAAGGGGAATATTATAACCAAATCCAAGGCATTCTCATTCTTTCTGTGTAGAGGGGCTCCACCCACAGAGCTCCATTCGTCTGTCATGGATGAAAATAAGACTACCAAGACATGATCTGCTTGGGGAGGAGAGATGGCCAGTCTCTCAAAGGAGAAGGGCCAAGAGCCTCTTTCTCAATGGTTTTTATTAGGTTCATAACACAGGAATACAGGTAAAGCTCATCAGTCAATGTCAGGTGGAAGGATAAAACAATAGATAACATTTCAAAGAACTCTGAGGGTTTAAGTGAGTCAGGGTCTGTCAGCTAAGGGGTTACAAAACTTTGGGAGACAATCTCATTTCCTCCTCAGACCCTTATCATTTAAATGAGAGCACTCTTAGCAAAGCAGGTTTCACAGGACTTTAAGAATTCTTTCTTATGCCCGATCACTGGGGAGCCTAGTCAGCATAGAGCTGCACTGCCCTCCATCATAGTTTCAGGCTTAAGTGGATTAGGACCAGGAAGGCAGAGATAAGGAAAACTTCTCCCAGGTGGAATGAGGACTCAGGCTATGTCAGAATAGCCAGGGGGCAAGGGTCCATCACCCCCTCCTTGCTGCAGCCCCCCAAGTCCTTCCTTGAGGGCCTTCCAAGTAGTTGTGCCTGGCTTAGGCGACCCCTCCCTTAAGGGAATCTTACCTGTCATTGGCTAACCAACCAAGCATTGGGGGCCAGTTATGAATGAAGCAGAAGCAGTGCTCCTACCAGGGAGATAAGCTTTGTCTCCTTAGTGGCTCACAGTCCGAAGGTCGTTCACTCAGCCTTAGCCATGGGGTGGGGTGTTACAACTCCTGAAACCAGGCAGAATGATTTCCAACATTTCTGGAGGTTCCAAAACAAAGCTATTTCTCCTAAATGGAAGAGTGACTTGAAAGCCCCAACACCTTGAGACAGGCAGGCAGGTCTAATTCAGGCCTCTCCAAATGAAGTTTTACTGTTATCTTTGTATGAACTCCAGCTGTGCCTCTCGTGCTACACTGATAAAAAGCTTATCTGTCAGCATTCGTATTTGTCAGCCTACCTACCATTCCAGTTATCAAATGTTCCCCAAGCAGCAATTAATACTATCTGCCATATTTTGTTTCAGGCTCTTATGAGCTAAATATTTATGTCACTCCCAATATTCATATATTGACATCTAAATCCCTAGTGTAATCACATTTGAAGGTTGGGCCTTTGGGACATAATTAGGTTTAGATTAGCTAGGATTAGGGCCCTTAAAAGAAGAGGAAGACAGAGAGATCTCTCTCTCCCTGAGCACACTCTAAAAGAGGAAGAGAGGGAGGAGGCTGTCTACCAGCCAGAAAGAGAGCTCTCACTAGCAACTGAATCTGCTGGCACTTTGATCTTGGACTTCCCAGCCTCCAGAACTGTGAGAATAAATTTCTGTTATTTAAACCATCCTGTCTATGGTATTTTGTTACATCAACCTGAGCTGACTAAGGTATGAACACTATACTACACATTTTACTTTCATTATCTTGTTTAAAATTTACAAAAAAATCAGTAGGAAACATTATTTTCCCCACTTAACAAATTATGAAACTAACAGGTAGAT
The DNA here is from genome assembly GCA_004027475.1 of Anoura caudifer. Classification (NCBI taxonomy): domain Eukaryota; kingdom Metazoa; phylum Chordata; class Mammalia; order Chiroptera; family Phyllostomidae; genus Anoura; species Anoura caudifer. Next base: position 273,928 of record PVKU01001424.1, read on the forward strand.
CAAATAGCTCTTTAACCTGAATAGAGTGGCAGTGCTTGATTTTAAAAATGCTTCTTAATCCTGAATCATATACTGCCTTGTACATAGCAGACACCAAATAATTAAATTGAATACCTCCTACTTTTTTATTCTGCTTCAGTACTTTAAAACCATCCATTTGTGTATTTATCTTTATCAGCATCTAAAATTCCTTGAGGGTCAAGACTATTGTATTTTCAGTGCCTAACAGAGCAGGTACTCAACAGCAGAAGGAAGGAAAGGGAAGTAAAAACAGAGGAAGGAAGGAAGGAAGGAAGGAAGGAAGGAAGGAAGGAAGGAAGGAAGGGTGAATCCATAATTAATGAGTACATTAGTTTGCTAGAGCTGTCATAACTAAGCACTATAAATTGGGCAGCTTGAATAACAGAAATTTATCGGCTCATAGTTCTAGAAGCTAGAAGTCTGAAATTAAGGTGTCAGCAGGGTTGATTCTATCTGAAGATTGTGAGAGAAGGGTCTGCCAGGGCTCTCATCTTGGCTTGTAGATGGTCACCTTCTTCCTATGTCTCATCACATCATCTTCCCTCCATGTACACTTCTGTGTTTAAATTTCTTGTTTTACAAGGATACTAGTCATATTGGGTTAGGGCCCACCCTAATGATGTCATTTTAACTTGATTACTTCTGTAAAGACCCTATCTCCAAATAGGTTCACATTATAAGGTAACTGGAGTTAGGACTTCCATAAATGAATTTGGAAGGAGACACAATTCAAGTCAACACAGCTGGCCACAGTACAATCCAGCTGTTTGAAGGACATGGGAGGTAGGAACAGAGGTCTCTGTGCTTCAGAAATGTTCTAATCTCACAACAAAAGAACTGGCAATTTGTCTTTCACCACCTGGCTTATTTCACTTAGCATGATGCTCTCCAGTTCTATCCATGCTGTCACGAAGGTTAGGAGCTCCTTCTTTCTTTCTGCTGCATGGAATTCCATTGTGTAAATGTACCAAAGTTTCTTGATCCATTCATTTACTGATGGGCACCTAGGTTGCTTCCAACACTTGGCTATTGTAAATTGTGCTGCTATGAACATTGGGGTGCATAGGTTCTTTTGGATTGGTGTTTCAGGGTTCCTAGGATATAATCCTAGCAGTGGAATTGCTGGGTCAAAACGTAGATCCATTTTTAGTTTTCTTAGAAAATTCCATACTGATTTCCATAGTGGCTGCACCAGTCTGCAATCCCACCAACAGTGCACTAGGGTCCCCTTTTCTCCACAACCTCTCCAACACTTGTTATTTGTTGCTTTGCTTATGATGGCCATTCTGACTGGTGTGAAGTGGTATCTCATTGTGGTTTTAATTTGCATCTCTCTGATAGAAATAAGCCAGGCAGTGAAGGACAAATACCATATGATCTCACCTTTAACAGAAACCTAATCAAAAAAACAAACAAACAAGCACAATATAACCAAAGACACTGAAATTGAGAAGGGGTTGATAGTCACCAGAGGGGTGAGGGGAGGGAATTTCAGGGGGAAAGAGGAAGGGTTTGGAGCAACAAGTATAAAGGACACATGGACAAAAACTAGCGGAGGTGGAAATGGGAGGGGGGTGGGGAGGGCGGGGGCAGTGGACTGGAATGGGAGCAAAAGACAGAAAACTGTACAAGAACAACAATTAAAATAAATTAAAAAAAGAACTGGCAATTGAATATGCTAAATTATAGCTCAATTTATTTACAGTAGACAATAATCCTTTGGCAGGCAATATATAAACTCAGCTATAAAATTATTTTTAAAAATTTGAGGCATCATTTTTATAAACATTCCTACTCACTACTTATGCATTCAAGTTGGCTCCTAAGGTGTGACAGAAATCATTATAGGCATTTTCTGTTTTTCTCAATTACTCTTTCTAGGTTGTCATTTGTCTTGGAAAGATAAACCTTACTTATAGGATTGCATCCTCTCCAGTAACTTCTGAGCTGATCAGGGAAAATTTTGTCTATGTTATGATCTCTCTTAGGCTCTTTTGTGCCCTGAAATGCAGTAAATCTCCCAGGACCACTTATTGACTCCATTCTTTCAGGAAAGAGTGAGTATCTTTTATCTTTTTAAAACTGCACTTCTTGGTGGTAAACAGAAAATATGGCTCCATGGTCCTAGCTCCCACACCAAGGGGAGACAAAAAGATATGTAGGACTTCAGTGCTCAGTTCCCAGGCTCAGCCACAGGTGACTTATTCACCAAAGAAGCGATGTTCCCACCCACCACACAGGCACATGCACAGTCTCCAACTCCTCTCTTTCCATACTGGGGAGGAAAGAAAACCACATAGCACCAGGGTTTTGAACCCTCTCTGTCCCTCTGCTCACTGGTCTCACCTGTGTTCTTTGCTTGTGTTCTTTGTTTGAGTCTTTAGAGAAAGCTAAGTACATGTTTTGTTTTGTTTTTTCTTTTTTACTTCTTCTACAGCAGAGGCCTAGAGGAAAGTCTTAGAGGGTCATCTAATCTGCTCTCTCTCATGGGACAGCATCTGTCTCATCTCTTACCTTTTCCTACTAAATACTCAACAAGCTGCAACCTTAAAGTTTGATGTGGTCTTGATTCCATTATTTCCTTTAGAAATTGATTTCATCCCCCCATTTGATATTACTGTTAAATTCTTCTCCACTCTTTCAAACACTCCTTGTTCAAATTTAAATCTATTATTTCTATTCTTAACTTTGCTACTTATGAGAGTGGCTTCTTCTCCTTTGAGAAACTACCAAGTTGTATGTAACTGCATTTACATTTTCTTGTGTGTTTTCTCCCATACTTTTAGAGATTATCACAAATTCTAAAAATAAAAGAGGTTTCTTCAATACTATTTAAAATATACAGTTTATTATCAGAGCTTCTATCAAAAGTCCACTAATGAGTGACTTGATTGTGGAAACTGAAGTAACTTAGCTACATAGAGGTTATTTGAATATGTTACAATTTCCCAGGATGAAATATTCCCCAAATTCCAATTTTTTAAATAAATTATGATAATTTGATCTGCTGTTCATCATACATGATGAATAAAGTCACTTTATTTCTGTCTTCTGAGTTGTCAGTGGTTTTAACAGAGAATTTAATTATGTTGCTATGAAATAATACAGCCAATCATTAAGTATTTATCAATAAGTAATAATTGAAAATAAAAACATAAACATTTTAACATTAAACATAATACTTGATTAATTAAATAAATTAACAAAGTGCTTATTATGCTACGTGTACTACTAGACACAAATAGGGATATAACAAAAATATATTTCTTCCCCTCCCTTTAACCTTAGCACACTCTCCAGTGACAGAAATATTCCTGCCATCCTCTTCTTGATCCTCAAATTTCTTATCCTATCTCCTCAAAATCAACATGTATATCAAATGCCTACTCCTCCAGCAAAGGAAACGCTGTGCTTCTTTCTCCACACACAGTAAATCTATTGCTTCTGCCATCATAAAGTAAATTTCAAGTTATTCAATACAATCAATGCTTCCAACTCTACTGACTCTTGACCCCGACCAGGCCTCTGTCCCCTTCTAAATAGCCCCACCTTCATAACCGCCAGCTTTCTGAGCTACTTCAGTCACCTTCATTGCTCCACCCCAGACTCTGATGACCACTCTGTTGGCCTCCTCATTTGTAATTCAACATCCGCATTCTTTAAAAAGATAATGAGACGCTTGAGAGTACATTGCAACTTCCCAAAGGACACACAACCAAGTGTGGTTTTAAGGGAATCACTTGCCAGATCCTCACCTTCTATATTTATTTATTTTTCAGAAAACTGATTGTCTGAGAATGATTTTAGATAGAAGATATCATGACAGCTCTCCTTCCCCATATCATTTTTCTTAATTTATCATTTGTCCTTTTTTCACATGAATCAATACATATATCCATACATATGTAGGTAGATACATAAATAAACTCTCACTCATTCCAAATCTTACTGCACGGCAATGCCGTGAGATATTAAAAACCTCCAGGACCACCTCCCCCAAAATTCAGAAATATGGATTCTAAAGCCTCCTTTAATCAAGGCTTCATAAATCTTTGCTAGGCCTCATGTTTTTCTTTGTCTTATACCTATTTCTGTTAACAGTCAAGTGTGGCAAAGAAACAGGAGGTTTTACACCCCTCTGCAGGGGTGCCATGGGTTTGGATGTTTTACATAGTGCAGCTGAGGGAGTGATCAGGAGTTTAAGGACTTCATCTCTTCTATTACTTAATTATTCACACACAAAAAAATGCACTGCTGTTAAAGGACTGCCAAAGAGAATAAAGCATAGAGTATATAGGTAACAAATATTGAGACCAGTGGAAACTTTTTCCCTTTAGCAACAAACTCCTAGTCAGTCTCTTTGACTTGTCAACCCAAAAATTAGCATCAAGAAGTGAGGTCTGGGAGTATGTAGTAACACATTTTTTTTTTAATTGATAAATGAAATCACATTTGTCTGTGAGAAAATAAGTCTAATTCATCTAATTGGTTTAATAAAAACTGGCCTTGCCTATTTGGTCACTTGGCAGATGTATTCCATAATTTGAGTGAGTTAAATCTGTAGTTCCAAAGTTTTGATGACAAAATAATTATGTGCTATAATAAATGCAATTTATAAAAAAATAGTATATTAGCAAAGATATGTTGAAATTAACAACATTTTAATGTTCCCAACAGTTTCTGAATATATCAGTTGTTTTTTAAAAGTCCCTCTAAATGACAGAGAAACAGGAAGAATTAATAGTCATCTGATAAGTCTTAGTGAAAAGTTTTTGTTATGCTACCAGAAATTCAGAAACTTAATAAATACAAAGGCTATTTTACAAATTCTTTCATAATTTATTGCTCCCTATAAAACTGAAGAACCTACCATGATGATAGACTATTAAAAATAACATTTGGTGATATATTGCTATAGCATTTGGTATTCAACTCAGAATGAATTCTAATAATTGTGAGAAATTGTTATTAAACATAAACAGGTTTCATTTGGTCAAGATGGAAGCATAGGTAATCATGACTCACCTCCTCAGACAACCTCAGCAAAATTTACAACTAGATAATAAAACAAATATCCAGAATTGTCAGAAAATTGAGCTGTATGGAAGTCTGACAACCAAGGAATTAAAGAAACCACATTCATCCAGACAGGTTGGAGGGGCAGAGACACTGAACAGGTGGTCCCACACCCACATGTGGTAGATAAAAACTGGGTGAGATACCTCAGGAGTGAGGGATCCCAGCCCCATACCAAACCACCAGGATTCCTGCACCAGGAAGATAAGTCCCCATAATTTCTGGCTGTAAAAACTAATGAGAGTTAGGGAGGCAGGAGAAACTGCAGGATTCTCAGGAGTCTCCTATTAAAGGGCCCACAACAGACTAAGGGGCTTACACAGACTCACTCCCTCTGGGCTTCAGCACCAGGGCAGTAGCTGGAAGGGTATGAGTGGCATGCAGGGAGAAACTGGTATCTGGTGTCAGGGTGAATGCCAGGAGACAACTTCTCCCAGACAAAACTCCAGAGGCTGCAGTCACCTTTCTGTGCCCTCCCCAACAGAGAACAACAGAGCAGTGACACCATATTGGAGACTCCATTGACCTGGTTCAAATGGGTGGTCCCGCCCTGGACATTACCTGGGGCTCTGTCCCATCTAACTTACCAGTGCACTTTTCCACAATAGACCACACTACTAAGACAGGGAATGAAAGCAGCTCCAGCTACTACACAGAAACAAACACAGGGAGGCTGCCAATTGAGGAGACAAAGAAATATGGCCCAAATGAAAGAACAGAACAAAACTCCAGGAAAAGAGCTAAACAAAATAGGGATAAGTAATCTATTGTATGCAGAGTTCAAAACAATGGTTATTAGGATACTCAAGGAACTCATTGGGTACTTCGACAGCATAAAAAAGACCCATGCAGAAATAAAGGCTACATTAAGTGAAATTAAAAAAAGAAAAAAACTACGGGGAACCAACAGTGAAAATTTCACACAAAATTTCTCCAAAATCCTTCTGTGTACTGGCCTCCAAGTATAACATAACTGAAACACGTAAACGAACATGTCCCTCCCATGCCTAATTTAACTTTGGTCTAGCTTTTTATCACTTGAAGAATGTAGTCCAACCACTCCTGCATGACCTGCAGTGGCAACCTAGACTAGACTTGCCACCCACCTCCTTTGTAATTTAGGGTTAGCAATACCTCTTTCCCTGAACTGTTGGAAAAAAATAGAAGATAGAAGAAAGAAGAGAAAGAGAAGCTTAGTCTACATATTTAAGGTATTTGGCATGGAGAGGGTACACAGAAAATGGTAGTAATTCAGGAAGAAAAGAAGGGAAAAGGGAAGAAAGGAAAGAGTATCACATAGTCTGAGCATGCTGGTGCTAGGAGGGTGCCTGTTATGATGACAGATCTATCGACATTTTAGTCAATGGAACTTGATATCCACTTCCTAGTCAAGGTGTGTAGCAGTGACAGAAGTAAAATAAGAAGCATATGTGATTTTATCCCATTTTGTAGATGAGAAAACTGCAGTCCTCAGAGGTTAATTGGCCCAAGGATTTACAGGGAATTAGGGGCAAAGCCAGAATCCTCCTGTTGATCTGTCTGATTCCAGAACTATGTTTTTGTTTTTGTTTTGCTTTGTTTTGTTTTGCTGTATTCCATTGTCTCTCTGAAATATTTTAATTTTAATTGCTATCTATCTCAAATATGCTCCACTCCTAGGAAGAGAAAATTTTCAGTTTTAGCCTCCCTGAACCTCAGGGTCTAGCCTGTAAAATAGAGCTAATAATAATTTCCTTTTAAATGAGTTGATAGATGTAATGTGCCTAGAACAGAACTCAGTGTTACCTTTGTTATTGTTTCAAATTTAAACTATTGATTGATTGGATTTTTTTATTCAAATAGAAAATCAATGTATGAGGCTTTGCCTATATAGGTCAGCTATCTCAAGGGAGTGGTATTCCTTCCACTTAAGTAAACATGAAGATTCTGATGGAATCTTAACCCTTTTCATAGTCACTACCATAGGTCTTTAATATTCCTCTGCACTCCAACTCCAATAATAGTTGTTAAATAAATACTAATTCAAAAATTACTTATTAAGATCTATGCTCTTAAAAAGCTTGCAACAAACCTACAAAATTAGGACACAACTCAAAAAAAAGGAAAAAAAATAAACCATGCTTTCATGGTACACCTCTATTCTTATCATAAACTTGCCAGTGTCCTATTTTTAAAAACTCAACTTCTCCCTATAGCTCTTAAAAATACTGACACTCAGCTGAAAACATGAATATTTTCTATTATTACTAATTAAATAATAATAATAACAATATCTTAAGGTCAATAATATTCCATAGTTTACAATGTGTTTTTATATTTATTATTGCCTTTAACTTTTTCATGAATATGTGTTTGACCAAGCATATTATAAATATAAATGTTGTCATTTATATTCATGTCAAGGTGAAAATGAATGGTCCACTTCAAAGGATAATTTAAATTACTCTTGATTCACATAACATGGACAGAAAAGGGCCTGCCTGGATAAAGTCAAACTGTTCAGTAGAAATTGAGTAAGTAAAATGATTTAGAGGTTGAGATAGTGTTTCCTAGACGTATTTGTCTTTTAAAATATTTCTAAAGAAATCTTTAAAAAATTATGTCTGTAAAGGAAAAAGAAGCATTTTTAGGATGTTGAGAGAAACAGAAAAAGACTTATATGATCCCCAAGAGGTGAATAAGGAAGCAGAAGGAATGGCTAGGTCACATGGGCCCCTACGTTCGGTGCTACGCTCTGCTGGGGAGCTCCCGTCAGTCTGACCGCAGCAGCTCCCTCAGACGGACTCCGTGATCCCGATCAGTGGTGTGCGCCCAGTCTAAAAGCTGAACTCATCACTGTTTGCTACCTACCAATTTTAGAAGGAAAAATAATGGTATAAAACGTAACAGGAAATTGCCTAAACCTAATCCCCAATAACAGGGATTATATATATGATAAAAATAACCATAAATTGTGTCATCAAACTAGAAAAATTTGGGGACAGCAAAGAGCTACAATTGATGGTTATACAGCTATCAATTATCCTAGGAAAAAGTATAAATCAGACTATTTTAAGCACATTAGGATGTAAAATTCTAAAATATTATAGACTATATATACACGTGAAATTGATAGGTCATAGAAGTGTATGAAGTATATCAATTTCATCAAATTATGCCAAAGTGTTCTCTAAAATGAATGTACAGTTTATCACATCTTCACCAATCTAGGTATTATAATAACTTGATTTTACCAATATAATGTGTATAAAATATACCTCATTGTTGTTTAAGTTGGTATATCCCTGATTAAAATCTTTTCATAAATTTTGACTTAATTTTTCCTCCTCTGTAAAATGTCTCTTAATGTCTTTTACTTTCTTCTCCAATGAATTGTTTGTCTTTTATTGTTGGTTTGAAGTTTTTTGTTTGTTTTTTGTTTTTTGTTCTTATGTCTGGACACTATCCTTTATCAACTTTATGTGTTGCAATATCTTCTCTAGTTCTGTGACTTGATGTTTCTTGTTTTAGGGGATCTTATGTTAAATTAATGTGAGCATATCTGTCACTTTTTCTTCCTGTTGTGTGACTTTGATTTATTCAGAATCCATTCCAATGCAGAGAGTACATATTTACTTCTAAAAGTATTGGAGACTTGCCTTATTCATTGAAATTCTTTTGCTGCCTGGAATTGATTTTTGCATATGGTGAGGAGAGATCCTAGGGGGAAGTGGAGGAGGCACCTTCCACCTGCTTAGTGACCATTCACAGATCCTAACATATGTGCCCTGCGTATGACAAACACATCACACTGGTGTCAGAGCCATGCCTAAGCAATCTAGAGAGAAGAGGTTGCTCTGGTGGCTTCTGAGAGCAGAGCAGACTTTGTGCAGGGTTCTGAGGTGATCTTGCTACATTTGCAGGCCTCAAGCTTCGTTGCCTGTTCTCTGTGTGTGTGTAACCTGAACAAATCCCAATAGACCGGCAGGGCAGTGCAGATACTCTCCTTTCGCCTTCCAGCAAACGCCCAATAGGGCACTAGTTTCCACCTCTAGATTCCTGTTTTCTCATTTAGGGCTCCAAAGATTTTTCCTTCGGCTCATGAATTAGCCAGGCATTTAAAATATGGCTTTGGCCCTAACTGGGTAGCTCAGTTGGTTGGACCATTGTCCCAATGTGCTGAGGTTGTGGGTTTGTTCCCCACTGCGGGCGCATACGGGAGTCAATCAGTGAATGTGTGAATGTGGAACAACAAATTGATGCTTCTCTCTCTCTCTGTCTCTCTCTCTCTCTCTCTCTCTCTCTCTCTCTCTTCCCCTTCCTCTCTCTTTCTAAAAACAATAATTTTTCAAAAGTGTATGGTTTTTGTGTTTTGTCCAGAATTTAAATGTCCTTCCCTAAGAAATGTTCTCTGAACATCTACTCATGTTGCCTGCTGCAAAGGTCTGTGATGTGACTTCGAAATACTTGTAAGTGGAATCTAGGCTGAAGGACTATTAACCCAAAGTTTGTGTTAGAAGTGTCAGAATTGTCTCTGTTTTACAAAAAATCCAAGTAGTGCTCAGAGACATTGAATTTCTTGCCAAGGTGACTTCTACTTTGTTTCTGAGAACAATTATTTTCTTTTATTTCTGTCATGCTTTTTAGAGTTGGCAACGATATAGTTCCCTCAAAATCTTTGCAATGCCTTTTCCCCACTCTTTCTGGCAAAACTCCCTTTAGTGGAAGATCATTCCCTGAGTTATTACCTGGAACTATACACAAAGAAAAAAAGAAGAGTAATTAAAAATTTCTGATTGTCATTAGCAAACTCTTAATTACAATTGCATAACAGGGCTCAAAATTTAGTTAGAATAATTAATTTAATTATATTCTCATGTTGGTATTCTTAATAGGAAATGTAACTCCTGTCTATGAAAATTAAATTTTAGAATACAATACACTGTGTAATTACTTTGTTTTAGTATTATTATTTGGAGAAATAATTTATCTTTCTCTCATAATCAAGCTACAAAAGGACACTTTCTGAGAATGGGTCTTCTAGAGAAAGATTTGAAATGGTTATTTGCCTGCTGGAAATTTATTGGGGAATGATCTTGGACACAAAACATGTAAAGAAAAAGGGAGGCCCTGGCTAGTATGGCTCAGTTGAGCATTGCCCTGCAGACCAAAGGGTCACTGGTTCAATTCCCAGTCAGAGTAACATGCCTGGGTTGCAGACCATGTCCCCAGCTAGGGGCATATGAGAGGCAACCACACACTGATGTTTTTCTCTCTCTCCCTTTCTCTAAAACTAAATAAATATTTTTTAAAAAAAAGGGAAATCAGAATTGAACAAAAGGAAAGATCAAGCTATAAGGCAATAGCAACAGAGGCCTTGGCTTTTCCTATAGTAAACACTAACTGTGATGGTCCTTCAAAGTTGTCCAAGACTGAGGCAATGGGACCAAGCCTTTGCTCCCCACATGACCTAATCATGACATGAGAAGTGCCATGGAACTGGGGACGGAATGGAACTGGACAAAGTGGCTTCCTTTGGCCAAGGGCAATTCCCATGGAGGGAATTCATCTCTGAACTATAGAAACCAACACCCTTTGAAGCTGGAACAAAGCAGTTCTTAGTACTGATTGGGTGGTGGGAGGAATCTCCCTAAAGAGCAATCTGGGTAGCATACCCCAGCATTTTTACTTTTTTATTTTTATACATTCTTTTTAATATTTTTTGCATTACCATTTAGTCCCCTTATACTCCCCACCCCCAGTAATCACCTCACTGTTGTCCATGTCCATGGGCCCTTTTTCCTTTTTGCTCAACCCCTCCATCTCCTAACTTCCCCTCTTCCCCCCACTAACTATCATCAGCAATTTTAAATAGGAAGTATGGGAGACTCTAAGCAACCAGAGTTTTCTGACACTGAAATTTCTGCTGATTTACTTATATTAAAGTACTCCAAACCATATCAACTTCTCTAATTACCTTGAATAATGAGGAAATTTTAATTTAAAAATGAGTTAGAGGGAAAAAACGATTAGAAATTTTAAAAATTGGAAAGCTTATGTGCTTTGAGTTTTTATGAAGCTTCAAATTACTTTTCTTTATAAATTAGAACACTCATTTTTAAAAATAGTACTAAAACAAAATGACACAAATAAGAAAAATTTAAAGAATGCTAGAGCTCCACTACCTGTGACATCTCTAGTGAAGGTATGAAATCATGCCAAGATCCCCCTCCAGGATGATAATATTTATTCCCCTATCAGCCTGGATGTCAGCTATTGACTGTTTATCATCAAGTTTCATTTTAGAAATTGCCTTTGATAAAAGAAAGCCACCAGCCCAAATTTCACCTTATCTTTAAAAGTAACCATTTAATGGTTAATTAAATGGCCAATGCGGGGATACAAAAGTTTGGCCTTCGTGTCTCAAATTAGAACAGCTCTCAAAGGTCAACCCAGCTCCAGAGCTCCTCCTGTGATCACCTGAAGCCTCTCTTGCAACTTCATCACAACTCAATCTCTCCTTTGGACCTCCTCCTGTGATCACCTGAAGCCTCTCTTGCAACTTCATCACAACTCAATCTCTCCTTTGGACCAGTCCTGCTTCCTTTTCTACTACACATATCTTGTGCATGCAACCACTAACAAGCAAACTTCATGAACACACATGTCTGTCTTAGAGTTGTTTTTCCTTCCAGGGGATTTGATCTAAGAGACTTAGTACTAAGAGTAATCCTAAGAAGGGAAATCTGGAATGGAATGTTGAAGCTGAATCACCTGATAGCCAACTGGCAATGAGGAAGGTCCCTGTCACCAGGTCTCAGTGGATTATTGATAGCCCCTAGAATGCTATCTTGTTATAACTTGCACTGATGGCAAACTGGTATGAGGAAATATATTGGTGCCTCCAATATCTCACATATTTGAGAAGTTGGGAAAATTTAGTAATGAAGATTTACAATGAAAGGCTAAGGATAATTAACCATTAGTTAAAGCAAAGTGTGAAAACTAGAGGGCCTTCTCAGCAGCATATAAATGAGCTGTAATTTTTTGCAGCCAAAGGGCAAAAAAAGCTAAGTATCAGACTCAGTATGCAATTATAAGGTAGCATATTTCCAGAAAATGCTGAATTTTCACACTAGGAGGTCTTCTATTCCAAGGTCAGGGCCCTGAGTAGGACCATGAAATATGGATTGGGAATGCTTAGGTTAATGCTCAAAAATTTGGAATACTCAGGTTTCACTGAAGCCTTGGAACCTACACAAGCAACCCAACATTCATGTTAAAGGTTAGGGTCCCACCCTTCTTAGCAGATGATACAGTGCCTCCTCAAGATCCAGCTTTATTTCCTTCTCTGCCTAACAAACCAGTTGTTAGTGTCACGTCACAGCATAACCCAGCTGAAAACATTCTGGGCCTGTTGAGGGACAAAAGGAAAAGCATGCTGAAGGAGTTGCGGAGCCTAGAACACATATAGCAGTGGGACCCAGCAGAAGAAGACTACATCCTGAGGGTGCTGGATCAGGGGATGTAAAGCATAAATTTGCATAACAGACAGGATGTTGATATGGAAGCATTCTCCGAAGATACAGGATTAAACACCCTGGCAAAGACTTAGTAACAATGAAAACATACTCCTAAATAGCTCTTGAAAGTCTAAAAGCATGTGATCCACACAAAGTAAAGTAGAAAAGCCAAGACTGCCATGGCAGGTGTAGAAAAAATAGGTACCAGAGCATTCAGGGGAATGAACATTCTAGAATGGATAGACTACATAAGGCTGGAGAACTTATCCAATGGATTATATTCTATGGGATGGTGGTAGAGAATGACAGGGAACATGCTGGTTAGGGGGGTACCAGAATTACTGAGAAGCTCAGTGGTGCCTGCTCTCTATAGGCCAGGACTAATGGTAAGAGATGCTATTATAAAACTTCTCTACCTGAAAGCAATAGAGATGATCGATCCTGTAGGGATGATGGAGATAATAATAGAGGCTAAATGGCGACGATGCTGAAACCATCAAAATCAAGTTGGGGGTTATGACCATTATGAGTAGGTAATTACTTACAAGGAGCTATGGAGGTGGTTCAAAGAACATGTCATTCCTAAGGGAAAGAGATGGCCTGCTAACAAGTATATTTCTTAATTTAGACAACCACAACAACAAAAATAAGAATGGATAATTTAAATAAAGGAGAAGGAAATCTCACCTTTTGTGAAAGCATGGATACAGCTGAAGATTACTATGCTAAGTGAGAGAAAGACAAATAGTATACGATCTCACTTATATGTGGAATCTAATGAACAAAATAAATTGATGAACAAAACAGAAACAGAAAATGGATACATGGAACAACCTGACAGCTCCCAGAGGGGGAGGAAGGAGGTACTGGGTGAAAGAAGGTATAGGGATTAGCCAAAAAGCATGCATATATATGCATCACCAACAGATGACAGTGTAGTGATGGCCATAGGTAAGGAGGAGCCAGGGCTGGGTGGATTTAGGCAAAGGGATGTGGGGGAATGGGATATCTGTAATAGTGTCAACAATAAAAATAAAGTTAAAAAATAGATAATCACCCTGACTGGAGTGGCTCGGTTGGTTGTGAGTTACCCCGCAGAGCAAAAAGTCACTGATTTGTTTTTCGCTCAGGGCACATTCCTGAGTTGTGAGGCCCCATCCCCAGTTGGGGTGCATGTGAAAGGCAACCAATAGATGTTGCTCTCCCACATCAAAGTTTCTCTCCCTCTCTTTCTCCCTCATTTCCCCTCTCTCTAAGAATAAATAAATAAAGTGTTTAAAAATAAGTGGATAATCAAGATAACCAATTTTCAGACATAAAAATCTAATGACAAAGAGAGATGTTGGGTCCCTAAGAAAAAGAACCTTTGAATAGCAGAGCAAGTGTATGTGGTAGCCCTTGCTTAAAACAACCTATAGCCATATACTCAGATAACTATAAACTTGTACAAATAAGCACCCATATTTTTTGAGGATTTTTGGACACAGGGTCCAAATTCATATTGATAACAAGAGGCCTAATAAATCACCATGGGCCCTGGTTACCATGGAGCTGCACGGGAGCCAGGTATGAAGTAGAGCCCTGGCCCAAGTCTGGCTTACCGTGTATCCACTAGGTCCATGGTAGTCATTACCTTGGTCTTCAAATGTATAATTGTACTAAATATACCAGGTAGTCTGAAGAATCTCTACATTTGTTCCTTGGAATAATGAGTAAAAACTATCTATCAGAGTAGAGAAAGTTCAATGAAAACCTCTGAAACTTCCTTTTTGCAACTAAAAATATTATTTTATCTCGGTGGTAGTGGCAGAGACCAGTGCCACCTTTACAGATCTAATGAATGCAGAGGTAATAGTTGCCATCACATCTTATTTAAATTAATCATAGCCCTAATGAATCCTGCCAGGCCAGATGGATCCTGTACACGACATTTGACTACCACAAACTTAACCAATCTCAGCTATTGTGCCAGATGTGGTATTTTTACTGCAAACGATGAATATAGCCTCAGGTACAAACCATGCAGCCATTAATCTGGCAAATGTGATATTTTCCACTCCAATTACAAAAGAAGATCAGAAGCAGTTTATAGTCACATGAAATGGACAACCATACACATTTGGTCTTGCTGTAAGGTTATGTTAACGCTATACCCTCTGTCATAATATAGTCCAAATGAATGACCTGGGTCATGTGGACATTTCACAAAACATCACATTGGCCTACTATATTGGTGACATCATGTTAATCAGACCAGATGTGCATGCAGGAGCAAGCATGTGAGAGGCCTTGGTAAGACACATGTGCTTTAACTAATGGAGGATAAAACAGAAAGATTCAAGGACCTCACCTAATAGTGATGTTTTAAGAAGTCAAGTTGCCTGGCATATGCCAGAACATGCCCTCAGAAGTAAATACAATTATTAAATCTTGGAATCCCCATCACTAAGAAAGAGGAATGACACCTAGTATGACTCTTGAGGTTCTGGAGGTAACATATTCCATATTCTGAGCAATTTTCTAAATGACATAAAAGGCATACAGTTCGGACTGTGGATAAAGATGGGAAAGTACTATCGCATTGCACCAGGCTTCTGGCAAGCATCTTTGCCTCTTAGGCCAGGCATCCTGGTAGGCCCCATGGTATTAAATTTCCTCAAGATCTGAAGTAATTCTAAAAATTAATATGGTTTTGCAATATTTCAATATAGCTAAGTCAGGCAGACCAAGTGCTTAGAGCCTGCCATGTTTCATGGTAAAATGTGGCTGCTGGAAAGAAAGGCATTTTCCACATTAGGGTTGATATGATGTATATATACAAGCACAATGTCTAGATAATGGATACAAATAGTCATAAATGAAGAAATTTCTCATAAACTTTAAAAAGCAAAAATAATCACTTGAAAAATGAAGGATTTGATTAACTACATAGTTATTTTCTCTATATAAAACTGTTGTCTTCAACTATGAGATATCATAAAGACCTTCAAGGACATCTAGTTCAATGCTTTAATTTTACAAATGAAGAAACTGAGGCAAAAAACTGTTAAGGAAATTGCCTAATATACTTTTAATTTAAATTTTACCAAAGCCTAATTTACTTCCAATTATATTCCCATAAAAATGAAGTCTAATTGTATTCATATTTAACAATTAAAAACCAAAATCAATCAAATCTAAAATGCAATCATGTAAAAGAGATTCACATATTAAATCATAAAAAATAGAACAGGTGATTAAACAAGGAGTCATTTGCCCAGCCACCTCCTTATCTGGAAACATAGTTCACATGTCACCTGATCTTGTCTTTATTTCTTCTAACAAAATCCTTTACACAAACTGATAATGACACAAAGTTGCTAAAATTTATATCCCCATTTCCTCTGATTAATTTATAGACTGAACATTATCACTTGTAATCATTTTATGAGGCTGGTATTTTTATGTCCAGAGAAGGCTTCAAGGTTATCTTTTGTGTTATAGGATTTGGTGTCTAAGTTGTAAGAATCCAAACTTGATGGCCTGATAAGCCAGAGGAAAAAAATAACTTACTCCTCCCAAACCTATATCAGGCTAATGGCTGCCATAAAAGTCAGAAATCGTTCAAGCAAAGGTTTCTGTTGATCAAATCCTACAGCCTCTTTTTAATAGTAATTTCTCCTGGCCTCTTCCCTTAAATTAGGGTGCTCCTACTCTTTAGCTTAATTAATTACTCTCCTGATTCCCTTTTTTTCTCTCTGATCATTTCTTCTCAGCCTCCTTTCCATCACCTCTACTCAACCCTTAAACATAGCATGCCTAAGGATTCTTTTTGTTGCCTTCTTCTCTTCTTTATAACAGGATTTCCTCTATAACAAAGGAGGTGTGAATTTGAATAGGAAAAATTAAATCTTTGTTTTCACTAATCTCTAACTCAAATTCAGTGTTCACTTCAATTAAAATAATATTCAATAATATTAGTAATATTACAATATTGAATACATATAATGATAATATTACAGATACTGTAAAATTTTGTTAAAAATCACAGATTTCTTAATGTCACATTGAAGTCATTTCAGATATCTCAAATTAGCATTTATACTAATCACATATTTCAAAAATAATGTAGGAGAAACTATCACATAAAAACATAATATGAGAATGTGCAAGAATAAAGGAAGGAGTAACACTTCATTGAAGCAGAAGGAAGAAGGTATGTGACTTTCATTAGGGGAATTGGGAGTATTCCATAGAAGTGACCTATGACATTGTTCTTGAAGGATGAATAGAGGTTCTCCAGATGAGAAAAAGGAGAGAGGCCTTTCCCAACAGAAAAAAGCAACATAACAAGGGAGGGTTGAACTGTTCTGTTCCATAGGAGCACAGGATGTGATGGAAGGAAGGGATTGGAAAAGAAGGAAGAACAGGAAAGGGAAGGGAAGGGAAAGGGAGGGGAGGGGAGATGAAGGCAAGAGAAGGGAAGGAAGGCACAGAGAAGGGCAGAGCACATGATCTAGCTGAGAAGATCGATGGAGAAAAGGTGTGAAAGGCTGTGCATGCGATGCTAAGACCCTCAGATCTTTTCATATATGTGAGGATAAACCACCAATGGTTTTAAGCAGAAGAATTTCAGTATCTTACTTGCATTTTAAAGTGCTAAAGCTAATATCAATATGGAAGAAGAATTGGTGGCATGGAGACTAGTGAAAGAGCTATTGGAGTAGTTCATGGAAGAGATGTGAATTATTGCTTTAGGAGAAAAGAAAGCAATAAAAATAAAAATTGAATTAATTTTCTGGCTTAGATGATGGAGTGACAGTGATTCCATTAATATAAAGAGGGAATATAGGCATGTGAACACAAAATCTTAATTTAAAAAGATGGTTGTAACTTTGGGGATTATTTTCCATCTTTATGCAACAAAGAACATGACTACCTTAACATAAATAACACAAATAAGGTTTGCTCATTAAATAAGGTGAGCAACTACTGACATTTGTTTAGCAATTTAATAGCATTATGAAGAAAAGTGTTCAACATCATTAGCCATTAGGTAAATGTAAATTAAAACCATGATGAGATACTACTATGCATATAGTATTAGTATTGCTAAAATTAAAAAGACTGACAATACTAAGTGCTGACAAAAATAGGTAACAACTAGAATTCTCAAATATTGCTGGTAGGAACGTTAAATGGTACAGCCACTTTGGTAAATAAATTGACGGTTTTAAGGTCTTATAAAGTTAAATGTACATTTACCATATGGCTCAAGAATCCCCCTCCTGTCCTGGCTGATGTAGCTCAGTGGACTGAGCATGGGATGCGAACCAAAGGGTTGCCAGTTAGGGCACATGCCTGGGTTGCAGGCTAGGTCCCCAATGGGGGCCACATAAGGGGCACCCACACATTGCTGTTTCTCTCCCCTCTTTCTCCCTTCCCTCCCCTCTCTCTAAAAATAAATTAAATAAATACATTTTAAAGTCTAAAAAAAAGGAAATACTTCTTAAAAAAAAGAACCCCCCTCCTAAATATTTACCCAACAGAAATGAAAGCCTATGTTCACACAAAGACCTGTATATGAATGTTTATGGAAGCTTTATTCATAATCACCAAAAACTGGAGTCAACCCAAATGTCCATCAGCCAATAAACAAATTGTTGTAATCCATATAATGGAATGTTATTCAGCAATAAAAATGAACGAACTACTTAATACAGCATGTTTTATTATGTTAAATGAAAGAAGAAACAATTGTGTGAATATTTCCATTTATATGATATTCTGAAAAAACAAGATTAAAGGAACTGTAATCATATCAGTGGTAGCCGCAGGATGGGAAAAGGAGATTGACTGCAAAAAGTCCTAGGGGAATTTTATAGGATAATAGAAATAAATGTTCACTATCTTAATTGCAGTGGCAGCTATATTCTTATATATATTTATCAAAATTCAAGGAAATGTACACCTATAAGACTGAATTTTATGTAAATTGTACTTTAATAAATTTGATTGCAAGAAATTACAAAATCATTACTTATTTTCAGGGAAAAAATTAAAATGAGAGTCTTAATGAGCACAATCTGGAAGAACAACTAAAGAGTTAATACAAAGTAATTTAATGGTAAAAATTTTTGATGTTTGAAAATGTGTGTTTTTTAGATCTGTGGCAAATATTCAATTGACTTGGTGATCTTTTTCATTTTTTCTCTTGATGCTATGTAACTATAAATAGATTTCCTTGTCTTATACATCTTAATTTTTCACAAACTTTTGTTTTCCAAATTTTGTAACTTTGAGCAACAACTTATTCAACTACCAATATTTATTATTTTATTGTTTAAATTTTATTAATGCATGACATACTATTTTACTTAATACAGCTGTAATTTGTCATTTTAGACTTATCTTGTACTAAGTTCATCAAAAAATATGGAAACCAAAAGGCTTTATAAATCTGATCACATCCTCACTGATAGCATAAAATGCCATGGTTTTTTAATTCTTATTTTATTAGGTAAAAATTAACTTTCAACTAATGAAATGTATTATAATAAAATGATAGTTAGATAGATAGATATCACAGTTTTTGGATAAATAGTAGTTGGGAATTTTACATTCTTCTATTACTGAGGAATAAATAGCATTTTATCCATTTTTCAAAATTTCCTGTGTGCATTGCTAATGATACCCATTCAACTTATTTAATTATGTCAGATTGGTATCTTGGAAGACAATGGTTCAATTCACTGTGAATTCACAAACAGCATTGACTCAGTAGAACTCCACATCAGACCTTTTGTTCTATTTTGTCCTGACAGGATCTCTAGTTCATGAATACAAGTCTAAGATACAATCAGAAGTAAGTTCAAGGACAACGGTGAGTTTTCTGGGTTAATACACACTGAATTTGTGAAGTCATCTTTTCCTGAGCTCTCACCCTAAGTCTTCTGAAAGACAGGCAGTTCTGAGCAACATTAAAAATACTGGCGACTTGTTCTCAGGTCAAATTTCTCTCTTATTTATGTACGCTTTTCTTGTCATGGAGGTTTTGTCATGTTTGTCCTACACAATTATTTCTCGTCTCAGTCTGCCCCACCTCCCTGCAGGCATGGGAGGACTCCCAAACAGAATTTGTGAATGCACCTCAAGATCCACTTTCTGACCTCATCTCTACACTGTACATGACTGTTTAATTTCCTATTTAAAACAAATTAATGTTGCATGCTCTAATGAGGCTGCAAGGATCCTGCTCCAGTCCATAGGCTTGAAGAGGTTATGCAGAGGTTGTCCAGATTGATGGTTCTGGGGTGGGTGACCTGAAAATGAACTTTGACTAAACTTTGCTCTTTGTGCACTTGGCAGTCTATACTTGGAAAGTGGCAATTGTTTGCAGCAGACGGTTTAAAACTTCAGCCCAAGATTTTGTTTGGAGGTTAGCGTTTGGAGGAAGGAGCAGGGGAAAAAACTCTTTATCAATCTTTCAGTACTAATTTTACCAACTGTTTTCTAAGTATTTTAGTCTTCTTGATAACATCCAAGTTACATTTGAAAATAGAAAGTATTAGCCTAACTAAAAAAGTCTTTTTCTTTTTTATTTCCTCTTCCTACTGGCACTATGTAAGTTAGAACCGATTTTTAACTTAAACTCAATCTATTATAATGCAACTTGTATAATGCCCTTTACTTATGAATTTAAATAATATATGCACAAATATTAATTGGTGCCAACAACCTGTAGGCCATGTATTAAACTCACTTTACTGATTAGATGTAATTTATCTCAGGTTTATGTTGGCATTGAAGACAACTATGTTGAAACAATTACATTTAAATTCTGCAAGCTGCAGTACAAGACTGCAATCTGTCCAGATGATTCCCCATAAACCTTCCCCCAATTTTTCTTTAAAATGAATGTTAGAAAAATGTTTCATTAATGTGACTGTATAAAAGAGAATATTCAGAGATAAATTATTTGGTTTTAGCTTACTCTGGCAGTTAGGCTGGACCCTATAAAACCACCCTTTGAATAAAATACTCTCTACTTACAGACACATAAAAAATTGTCCTTTTATGGAATATACTTCACTGTATTTCATCATAAGCAAATGATAAAAATCACACTATTTTCATAGAGAATCATGGATAGGAAGTGGCATCTCCCTACAACAAATGGAAAAAATGAAATGGAAAATGGCTTAAATTATTTTATTAAACAATGGATTGGGAATAAAAGGTCAACATTTTTTCCTGGCATTTTTTTGTTTCCCTTCATTCTCTCATTTTCTCTTGAAGTAACAATTGCAGGTGGTACCCAAATACCTTCTTTAGTGTCAAAGTACATTTAGGTGCAAAACAAAAAAAAAAAAATAAAAGGAAGAGTTCTAATACATACTTCTATAGGTAGGTTGGAAAGGAGTTTGCATGTATCTTTTCCCTTGACTGACCAAAACCCCTATAAAATTGTTGGGGGGCACTATTAAAGGTCTCCACATACTCAGAACCAGACTGACATGCTTAGAAAGACTGTCAGTCATATCCTGAAGAAACCAGATCATTTCATATTTTTAGGCATATTCTTCAGGTGTTATTTGAATTACAATTATTTAAGTCCCTTTAGAATATATCAGAGGCCCCATTGGACTCCAGAGAAGATTACAATTGCCTTTTTAAACAATTTTCTTCCTATCGCTACTGTTATTCCTAAAGCCAAGCTGCTTAGCCCAGAGACAAAGCAACTGGAGATTGCCAAGCCAATTTCCCTGATGTTTCCCAATGCTTTTTTGGCTGGAGTTCTCTACTATCAACCTATATTCTTGACTCAAATAGAGTTGGACAGAAGTCAAAGATGGCACCACATTATGTACAATAGCTAATCAGCACATTATCAGTGAAACTGGCCCATATGGAAAACCAGAGATGTGTAGCTTTGAGTGTCACCCAAAGTTGCCCTTGTGAAGCTAGAATATAGGAAGAGGATGTTGATAAAAACTTGAATCAATAATCTGTCCTCTCTGCTCTTTATTTCCCCTTACTTGTTCATTGACAAGTCCAGAATCAGGGCTAGAAATAGAATTTATGGGCAGGTATAAAATAAGTCTCAGAACCTGAACTCCAGTGGCACTTGTTCTGCAGTACCCTGCACAACTGAAAAAAACAACGGGTGGAATAACCCATAATATAAGGGCCTGATCTCCTTTGCAAGAACAGAGCTTGACTGTTACATCCCACGCTAAAAGTCAAAGATGGAGGTGAATAAAGCAGAAACAGATCCTCTGATGAACAAAGATGCTCTGAGTTAATGTTAGAAAGGAAGGGGTAAGAACGAACTGGAAAAAAATAATAACCTTTTTATTTGGAGAGGAATAGTATTGGCTAGATAGAATGTCTTCTATAGTTTAACACGAAGTATAACCACCTCTTTTGGGGTCATTGCAAATCACACAAAGTGGTACTAACTTGGCTCAGAGGCTAGAAACTGAGACCCAGCTATGATCAGGTACATATCTCAGTTTAGGATGCTATAGAAAATGATAGTATGATAACTTGTTCTCTGTTGCTTTCATTCCTCACAGCTTTCACTTTTTTACCTTCATCTAGTGGGCAATTTGATGTTAATAATATTGTTGATATAAACTTTTTTTAAGTCACTGAACTTATCTTTTGGTAGAAATTTAACATGTACCTCTGAAGCTCCTTTAAGACAAAGTTGTGGACTTAGTGAGGAAAAAGTGATTGACATAATGCCTTTGAGGGTGATGTTTAGAGTGCCTTCCAAACTAAATTTCATGTCAGGACTTCCAGTTATTTGAATTCCTATGTTATTCTACACAGAGAGTTCTAGGTGGTCTGCGATCTTCATGTAGCCATTGGCCACATGGCTATTCCTTTTCTTTCAGAACAATTTAGGGAACAGAGCCATTAACAAGGCTAAGACCACAGTGTAACCAAAAGATGTTGGGCAAAAGCTAATTCCACGTTCTTCCATGATCAGTGCCTCTGAATATAGGTCACAAGCAACTGAGAATATAGCTTAATGAGCTTAATTTCTCCATCATAAATAATTACAGTGAATTGGTTCTGTACTGTCAGCTCATAATATTTTCAAGCTAAATTTGCAACTAAAACAGGAAAAAGCCCAAAAAACTAATGCCATACAGCCATAATGGAAATGAAAATTAATTACTGTATTTTGCCATATATAATGCATACCTTCTGCCCAAATTTTGAGGGGAAAAATAAGGATGTGCATTATACATGGGTATAATGATTACATGCCATGGGTATAATGATCTCATGTATAATGTACACAAAAAACATAGGTGGGCCTTATTTACTGCAAAAAAAAAACAGTACTCTACAAAGCATGTATTTTAATTGTTAAATCTAATAACTGATTTTGAATTAAATGATTAACATGCTAGAAAAATTGAGGAGGTGAGATTTGTGTTCCTAAAACATATGTCTATTAATCATTAAGGTAATCCATTGATATACAAAGAACGATCATTTCCCCTCAATATTTGTGCATATTCTTTTAAATTAACAATAATTAAAATCAAGTACTAACTCCAAATTTTTCATTAACTTCTAGAGGGCTACTATGATATCCAAGAATCTATGAACCACTATATTATCACTATATTACTTCTACTTTTACTTTTTTATGCAACTCCCTTGGGTTTTTCTTTGCTCTTCCTGTTTAGAGAAGGCAGCTTTCCTTTATATTATTCCCAACAGTGTTGTGGTGTGAGGCAAACATAGAACAATAAACTACTAGCTATTCATCAGGATTAGGTGAAAGTCAGAACTATTTAACCAAAATTAATAAGAAGGGATGTTACAAACCCACCTTCTTACGGTTCATTTGAAAGTCAGATAATATCAATTAGCATTTATCAAATAAGAACAGACAGGTGAGGGTGACAATATCTTACTTAACTTACAGGAACATATGATGATGAATGACTCACTCATGAAATGTTTTAGGTCAGCATTTTCTCAGCACTCACTATGTTTAAGCAACTCCAAATATCCAGATAAAACAGAAAAACTCACTTAAGGAGACATAACAGGGTGTATACAAGCCCAGCATAATTAATACTTTACCAAGTCAAAATCCCAACCTTCCAGCAACTCATGTCCTAAGAGATAAGCATTAAATGAAATTGACCTGGATTCTATTTCATTCACTTTCAGTACAAAAACCATTTTCTGGGTAAGTATATTACTCTTTTCTAAAGAGTTCCTGCAACTCTCTGAAGTTAATTCCCACTGATCACTGCAAGGCGGGTACCATTAGACCTGTTATAAAGAAGGAAAATGAAATCAAAGAGACCTTAGAATAATTTGCACAAGTGAAACTGAAAATGGAAACCCACTTGCTGGGCCGTTAGGTCAGCATTTTATCCACTACGCTAAACCGTCTTTTGTGCCAAACTACTTACAGGAATACTTTGCATGTAGACATTAGAATCATCACTGTTATCATTTATCTAGGTTCATGCATGTCTACTTGGCAGATTCTCACCGATATGTGAAAACACCCAGACACAACCTACTGGAGTTTCCATTCAGTCAAACACAGAGCTCATTCTCATGCCTCAGCTCATGCACTAGTTAAGTCAGGACTCCTGCAGCGAAGGAAGGAGAACCCTTGGCCTTGTAACTCCTGGCACATTCAAGTTTAAATTCACCAAAAATGTTCAGGCTGCTTATATTTTATGTAAACACTGGATGTTAATACTGAGGCCAATATTGTGAGATTGGAATGAAATGTTGAAAGCAGAGTTGGCTGGTGAGGCATGATTACTTTAGGTTATATCTATAAATTTGAATACACTGGATTTCTTAGCTTTCCAGTAAGATGGATAATAAATACCCCAAAAAGATAATCATCTAATTATCAGATAGTAACAAAATTTGTATTTCACAATAAAACCATTCAACTAAGTTAAGGTTTTTTTCTGTATTCATTCATTAAATGCATAGATGTATTTGAAGCACCTGCTGTTACATACTGAGGCTAAGTGTATAGTGACTAGACATTGTGCCGGGGTGAGGAGACCCACCGGGAACAGGCAGACTCTGCCTGTGCCTCTGCCAACACAGAACTTACAGTGCAGCAGAGGAGAACCACAAGTGCATTCAAACATCCCATGTCCACAGGAGTACAGGGTGCTATGAACAAGGTACACTGTGGAGGCATCTAATCCACTCGGGAGAGCCAGACAACAGCCAAGGAAGACATCCTAGTGAAACTGAAGAGATGTGTATAGATCAGAGAAACATTTAGAAAAATTAATATTTTGAAAATATTTAGAAAATTAATTTGATTTTTAAATGTATTCTGAGGCTGATTTTAGTCTTATCTTGTGGTGGTTGGGAGAGTATTGAGAAGGAAAAAGGGAGAATTAAAGAAAAACTTAGATTTCATGGATGTAGCCTTAAAATGTCTTCTTTTTGAAAAGTAAATAAGTTTACTGAAAATGTAACTGATTCCATTTTACATGACATGTAAATTATATTTTTGAGGGCTGGTGTCCTCTTTAGTGAGTGTTTGCCTTAAAACGACTCAAAAATAACCATGAAATGTCAGGATACAGTTTGATTTGAGGTATTTCTTCACAAATAGTCAGTGAAGCTGCCAAAGAGCACATCAGCATATTTAACTAGGAAAATTAAATTAAAGAGATAATAAAAGTGAAGAAAATTAAGCAGTAAGGGCCTAGAAAACTGACTCAATATTTGTAGGCTCCTTTTTAATAATAGAACTTTTTTAATAGTATCACAAATACTGATACATTTGAGAAATTCTTGTCTTTATGTGATTCAAATGCATTACTCAGCATTTATCAGGGAAATAATTAGAACTTTAAAAATCAGAAGTTCAGAAAATTAAATACATAAATGTAAGTGTAATATGTATATTTGATACCTGTTTTAGTTTTCTAGCGTTACCATAACAAAGTACTACAAAGTGGCTTAAACAATAGAAATGTATTGTCTCACAGTGGTAGAGCCCAGAAGTTCAAGATCAATATATGGGCGATGTTGGTTCCTTTCTTTCTGTGTGCATATGTGTTGGGGCGGTGGGTTACTTTTTTCTTTTTACTGCATTTATTGGTTTGATACTGGTTAAAAAAATTATACAGGTTTTGGTTGGTTCCTTCTAAGGACTATGAAGAAAACTACGTTCATTCCTCTCTTCTAGGTTCTGTGGTTTGCAGACAATCATTGGTTGTCCTTGGCTTCTGCAACACCCTGATCTCTTCTTTCATTTTCACATGGCACTCTCTCTGTGTGCCTGTCTGTCTCCAAATTTCTCTTTTTTATAATGACACTGATCGTGGATTAGGGCCTATCTTAATGATGTCATCTTAACTTGATTTACTCTAAAGATCCCATCTCCAAATAAGATCATATTTTAAGGCATTGGGGGTTAGACTTTGACATATGACTTTGGCAAGGGGTACATAACAATGCTGAAAACTACAAAGCATGGATGAAAGAAAATGATCTAAATGCAGAGGCACACTGTGCTCATGGACTGGGAAAATCAATATAGTAAAGATAATTTTTAACCAGTAACTCTCTTTGCTGCATTATGGATAATTACCTTAGACTTGTCAATTTCTTGGCTTGGGGGTTTAACACTCACATTTGCATGAAGCACAGGTCATTGTTATAGATTTTAAGAACAGCTCTTTTATCCCACCTAGAAACCAGGCCAAAAGAAAATAGCAAATTTTTGTTTCCTTTTTTTACTTTCACTGAAATTGTGGCCTTTTGAGAATCATAAAATGAGAAACCACATTTTATGGAGGTTTCGGTTTCAACTCGTCTCTTTGAACCAATTCCTAATCTGCTGTCTTCATTTGAGCATCAGAAATAAAGTCGTTAGATTACCATGACTCAGCATCTCTCGTACCCAATGTATCTCCCACCCCACACCTAGTAGCTGTGCATCAGCTATTGCACTCACCACCAAGGCTAAGTTATCGAACCTAGTGATTACTTTCTTGTGAGATAAACCATGTATTTAGTTCTGTGCAGAGGTAGGATTTTTGTGTTTTTATTTTGTTTTTGTTCCCTAGGAAACTACTGATGGTAATCATTTTTTCATCAGGGTTCATATTTTAGAATAATATATATTTGGCATTCTGGAGTTAAACAGAAGATGCTAAGCCTGGCTTTGCTGCTTACCAGACATAGGACTTAGGGCAAGTGACTTAACAAGTTACCCCATCTGTAAAATGGGTATAATAATAGCACCTGCCTCATGAATTGGTTATGAGAATTAATGAATTAATATCTGTCAAGTGCTTGGAGCAGTGTAGGGTACTTAGTAAACACTGTTTAAGTGTTTTTTATATAAAATAAAAACAAAAAAGAAAATGTCAGGATTCTCTATTATCAATATATTAATGTGACAATTTAAAACAACGAAATTTCATTTTGCTTTAAATTCTGGTGCCTATCGAATAGATAAAAGATGAACAAGAACTAAAAGTATTTTTATTTAAAATGATGAGGTTAATATACCTGAAGTTGAACAGTAACATTCACTCAATTCAGTTCTCATCACTCAACAACAACACTTCTCTACCCTATATTCCCTTGTCAGTCATGCCTCAAGTTCCTATATGCAAAAAAATTATAAATGACAAATACAGTGACTACTGCATCTCTCCATTTTCCATTCAGAGAAGCACTCAGAGTTTCTGGGAGACACACAAAACCCAAAGGAACTTCAGTGACCAACTACAAGGGCTTGCTTTTTACTATCATCCAACTTCCCGGGAGCAACCATGTTGGCATATTGCTTCTTGAAGTCTGTGTCACCCAGCACCTGTCCAGAGCAGAGTAACTTCCCACAGAATATGCTGAGATTTCCACAGATCCACATATTTCTGCATGTTATTTTTATAAATACCTTAAACTTAAAGTCAAAACCTCTTCACTTGATTTGAATCTGTTTCTACTTCCTAGTCTGGTTAACAGTTACCCAGTAACTGATTCAGTGTTTGTTGCATCCTTTCCCAGGATCTGTATTAAAAGGTTTTTTTCCTCCAATAAAGTATTTTGGGGAATGTTTCCCTAAATATTTATTTAGAGGAAGAAAAACATTATTAGCCTTTAGGCTAAATCTTATCTAATTGAGGATAAGTTTTAAAGTCAAAACAAGGAGGAAATACAGTTACAATTACCATCCCCCCATAAAAATCCGACGAATCAACCACAAAGTAGCTACGTGACATGTCTGAGTAAGTCCAACACGATGATTATTTCCTCAGTTAAAAACCCAACAATGGAGTTAGCTTGTGTTTAGGAATCATATCATTGGAAAAACATGTGCACTTGAATAGTAGAGTTACAATCAGGGCAACAAAAGGCTTCCACTCTGAGAGTTCCAGGGTCACTGTGGCCCACGGCAGGGACAGCAGACTCGCACCTACTGCTGACTGACTGTGGAAGAACAAGCAGAATCACCTGCCCTGTTTAAAATTCCTTCCTTCCTTCCTTCCTTCCTTCCTTCCTTCCTTCCTTCCTTCCTTCCTTCCTTCCTTCTTTCCTTCCTTGATAAAATCTGATTGCACCATTCTTTATATCCATAATGATGGGAAAACTTTGTCTAACAGGTTTCCAACACATTTTTAAAACTTAAAAGAAAAAGAACAGCATTTGGGTCAGTGGCAATTCAAGGCTGATCTTAGATTTCACAGAGGAATAATCATAAAAGAGGGTTATAAAGTAAAACTTGATAAGATATAATCTCTGGTTTACATGCTACTAAACCTGCTTATTGATGCTTAAAATGGCTGAACATTCGATAATAACATTATTGTTTTCAGAATATCAGATATGTGTTTTCATTTAAAATCTCCAAGCCATTTGCTCAAAAGATATTCTTTTACTATATCAAAAAATGAAAATGTGCAATTCCATTTCTTACTGGTTTTCAAACTGTTTTGTGGAGCCTCAGAGTTTGGGACTATATGAGACTGAAAGGGGACATGGTAGCTGTCTTCAACTATGTCATTGTCTGCCCCTTAGCAGAAGAATTCCATTTATAAGAAACTAGGATCAATGACTAAAATTTGCAGGAAGGCATATATTAATGCACAACATAGAGCATAAATTTTTAACAACTAAAGCTTCCCAGAGCATGAAACAGTCTCACTATGACCTAAGGAATGTTCTTTCCTAATTTATAAATGGAATAATGGAACATGAAAGCATCTGGCATACACTAGGTTCTCATGTGTTTATAAACTGAAATCATACCTAAGCTGGTGATTCTGCATCAGCGCACTACTACTAAAGATGACTTGAATGAGCTAATTTCTAAGACTTTTCAGTTCTAAGTTTTTATTATCTAGTAAAAATATTGTTTATAATACAGCCTTCTGCTCTTCTCTTTTCCTCCCCTCATCTTCCATCCCTTCCTTGCCCTTACCCTCCCCACTCCTCCCTCTTCTCTTCACTTCTTTCTCTCACCTAATGTGATGAGCTTTGGGATCTCCCAGAAATAGATCCAGTCAGCCAGCTGCATGTTGCAAACTACAATGTGACAACTGGTTATAGAACAGGCTGAGGTTAGCTAAGGAACCTCAGCAAAGTCTAAACAGCAGTAGTTCTAGATTAGACAGCAAGTTGGGAATACAAAGCAAATCAACATACTTTGAAATCAGGATAAAGCAGGCTATCTCCCAATGTGGTGATTATGTTTGCAGTCATTTGCTAAAAGACAAGCTGGGATTGCAACAGTCATTTGTTTATTCTGGAAACCGATGACTTAGACTTTATCCTACTGGAAATAATCAAGATATTAGAAGGTTTCAGATCTTTTTCAAATTTGCATGTCTGAACATGGCACATCAGGGTGAGTTTTACGTGCTAGATATTTTTAAGATTTCTGGTATCAAATAAATTAAATTCAACTTTATTTATGCTTTATTCAAATCATAAAGGCGATAAAGTTGTAATGTTAGGAAACATTAAGCACCATACAGATACCACTATTAGTTGAATTAATAATCATTATTATTACTACATTAAGCTGACTATAGTAGTTTTTATATACAAGTTCTCTTTGGGAAAAAATTCTGAAAAAGGCACTTCATTTTCTTCTTAGACTCCTTTTTTTTTTTTTAAACTGGGCCTTCTGTGCCAGCCCCTTAATTAAATTTAAATAGTAGTAGTGTGCTAAAAGGAAAAGACTAGACTTCTGGCCAAGATGGAGGTGTAGGTGAACACGCTGTGCCTCCTCCCAAAACCAAGATTAAGGACAACAAAAATATAGAACAAAAAAAAAAACCCAACCAGGACAGAGAGAAAACTGAATTGTTTGGGAGTCCGACAACAATTCATCAAGACCAGTAAGAGGGGCGGAGTCAGCAGCTGGTGGAGTCCACAGCTGATGGAGTTGGGTCGCAGCAGGATAAGATGGTGGCTGGTGGTCCCAGGCACGCAGTCACCCCAGGTGCACAGATGGTGGTTGCCAGCTGCCGAACGCTAGGAGGCCAAGTGGGGTGCACAAGGCAGCTGACTGTGGACACACATTTGCGCACAGGTGAAAACGGGCAGCAAGACAGACTGCATGACTCAGGGCCCCAACACCAGGAAGTGAAGCCTAAAAGCACCCATTGAAAATACTAGTGGAGGCTGAGGTGCCGGGAGGGAGTCCCAGCCTCACAGGAAAGTTCATTGGGGACACCCACGGAGTCCTGGAGCATGCACAGGCCCACCCACACAGAAATCAGCACCAGAAGGGCCCAATTTGATAGGGAAAAAAGGCTGAAGGGACTGGAATCCGGGAGAGAGAGCGGAGCAAGCATTATTGTTCCCTCTCGCAAACTGCCCCCACATCCAGCATCACAACTCAGTGACTGGACTGCCCCACCCTGGTGAATGCCTAAGGCTCTGCCCCTCACTATGTAACAGCCACGACCAGATGAAAACAAAAACAAAAAATCAAAACCAAGGATGGCTCAAAAGGGAGAACAGACTGGAGCCCTGAAGCTAATGCATCTGAATGACCAGGAGGTGGTCAACCTATTAGATGCAGAGCTCAATGCACTGGTAGCTAACCTACCAGTAGCACAGTTCAAAGCACTGGTGATTAGGAAGCTCACAGAAATGGTTGATTTTGGTCGCAAATTAGATGAACAAATGAAGGCTACAACAAGTGAAATGAAGAAAAATGCACAGGGAACCAATAGTGATGGGAGGAAAACTGGGACTCAAATCAATGGAATGGATCAGAAGGAAGAAACAACCAAACAGAAAACAAGGAAGAAACAAGAATTTAAAAAAATGAGGAGAGGCTTAGGAACCTCCAGGACATTAAACATCCCAACATCCGAATTATAGGGGTACCAGAAGGGGAAGAGGAAGAGCAACAAGTGGAAAACTTATTTGAACAAATAATAAAGGAGAACTTCCCCAATCTGGCAGAGGAAATAGACTTCCAGGAAGTCCAGGAAGCTCAGAGTGTCCCAAAGAAGGTGGACCCAAGGAGGAACACACCAAGGCACATCATAATTACATTAGCCAAGATTAAAATGAAGGAGAGAATTCTAGAAGCAGCAAGGGATAAAGGCAGAGTCACCTACAAAGGAGTT